>WNHD01005031.1:0-10595 GCA_011057455.1 Ganaspis sp. Gsp50 | reverse complement strand
ATAATGAAATTCCATGAGAATTCCAGGTTTTCCATGTTTTTCATAGTTATAGAAACTCCGATATTTTACATATCTAAATTTTATTCTTAACGTAGACATCATTTTTTTAAGACATTTTATTTATAAACAGAAAAAAGTGACTTTGTTTTTAAAAATTTCCCGGTTTGGTAAAAAATTCCCGGCTATTTCCCGGTTTTTCGCGGTTAAATAAAAATCCCGGTTATTTCCCGGTTTTCCCGGTTAGTAGACACCCTGTAGTTGCTTAAACCTTCTTTAAAAAATATTATTCGACATTATAATGTAATTTCACCTACAGTTATTAACAGAAAGTATCCGAAATACCATTGTATGTATATCATAAGTGAATAGAGATTAGAAAGACACAAGAAATATTTTTGAAGCACTAGAAGTATAATAAAATAAACTCAAACGAAGCATTCCCTTTAAAAATTCATTTTGATATATATAGCATATTTCTCTGTAAATATAACAAGTAGACAATTATTTTCATTTCTAGAACATTTTGCTTCCTTATACAGTTTTTTTTTCAAAAGAATATTTTAAAAGTTATAAAAAAAATTAAATTTTAAATGCTAAATAAGTGAAAAAATAAATTTTTTCACAAAATAATGGTTAAAAGTATACTTTATATGCATAAAGCGTTTCATTTTTTAAAGTAGAAAATTTTTTCAAAAGCAACTGTCATTAAAAAATGATAATTTTAAAAGTTATATAATAAATACAATTTTAAATGTCAATAATTTAATACTGTAAATTACTCCTAGAATTTTATGCAAAATATAGACATTATATAGGTAACTCGATTTGTTTTTTAATGTCGAAAATTTTTGCAAAAGGATCTGTCATTAAAAAATCAAAATTTTAAAATTTACATTAAAAGAATGGAATTTTAAATGTCAAAAATAATTTAAAATTGTAACTTATTCTATCAATTCTTGGTGCAATAAAGACTTTATATAGGTCAATCGATTCGTCTCGACGCAAAGAATAAGATTTTTTAATTGATTAAGTTAATCTTTTATTAGAAAAAAAAGTTTCTCAAAAAACCGTATTTTTTAAAGAAAAAATGTGCTCAAAAATTTTTAATTGAGAATTTCTAAAAATCTCTCTGTCCATTTCTAGATTTGCATGAGTATAAAAAGTCCACCAAATTTCATTAAAATCGGTAAAAGCGATCGGTCTCGAGATAGAGAGTCCAAAAATGACCACTTACACACACACATACACACACACATGCATCTGAACATTGGCTTTAAACTTCAAATATATGCTTTTTAGATGAAAATGAGTTGATTTAGACTATTTTTGAAAAATTGGAAATCGTCACTATTACAATGCTTCCTCTATAAGAAAGCAAAAAGAATATTTCGAAACAAAAGATGGAAGAAGAAGAAGGCGTTGTTAAAGTACACTATACTACATTATATTAATTATGATTATATGTATTACGTTTCTTTCAGCTTGATCTAAGTGTCTTTATACCCGAAAAGTTTCCTAAAGAAATTCAGGAAAAAATTGACAATGATGTGGAGATATCAGAGTCCGAAAAATGCAGAGTTGTTCGAGAAATAGTGAAGAAAATGTATGATCGTGGATTAGCGTTTACATCTACAATATTGGAAGTATCAATTTTACTGACTAAAAGATATCCTCTTCATTTTGAATATTTATGTGACGGTGTAAATCTTGAACCACATGTAAGTTTTATAAAATATATATCTCTCTCTTTTAATTTAATTAACACTGCTCAAATATAATGAAAGATTAATGAAAGACAGTTTTTATAATGTGAATGTGATGATAATGTGAATTTGTAAAATAATTTGTAGTAATATTTGTTATATATTTTTTTTTAAAAAAATGAATAATAAAAAAATAAATTTTACCGTATCAGCATAAATTTATTATGTAACCCCAAGCAAAAATTGTTTTGAAACATGGCCGTGCTTGGAAGCTAATTTGAGATAGTTTTATTTTACGGTGGTTTAATTCAAAAAGTACGATTGTAAATCTTATGACATTTTTCGTCAAATAACTATATGCTAATATATTATTTGCTCATTAAAATAGAGATATATTGTTATTGCGACAAATTGTTATTTCATTTTGACTGAATTTTCACTGCCTTCATTCAAGTGAAAATTGTAATAAATGCTTCAAAAATATCTTGTACGCGGATGGAATAATGAATTAAGCAGAGCCCGTTCAACCTAAGCAATGTAAATTCACTGAAAAGTGGAATAGAAGTTAATTTCTTAATTATTCATTAGTATTAATTACTATTACTATTAGTTATTTTACGCAAATTTTAATAAGGTTTCCAATCTTACAGAATTTATGTAGCTTTATACATTTGATACTTGTAAATTGTAATATATATTTTAATGCATTATATTCTTCTGTGATTTTCATAGCATCAAACACTAAAACGCATGAACTATAATTTCAAATACCTGAAACGTAAAGAGGCAGAAGATAGAGCTTCAGCAAGTACCTCAAAAGATCCTTCTTCTTCTGTTCAAAAAAGCAGAGAAACTATAAGGGTAAAAAAAGCACAAAAGAAAAATGCTAATAAAGAAGAAAATGTAAACAATGCATTTCAACTGTTTCCTGCAGGAAAAAGAAAACTTATGGTAAATTAATCCTGAAGATTTATAAGTTGTGAATGAGTGATTCAGTTGATGCATGACCGTATTACATAAACTTAATTCGTCAGTTTCTTGTATTTTATAGAAAAACATAAATTTTATTCATTTGTACTAAAGAATTTCACAGCCTCGGAGAAGAGAAATGTTCTCTTTTTCGAAACACCATTGTAATGTATTCTCACGTTTTTATTAGGTGGTTTCAACTCCGAAGTCAGAATCACTGCACTGACAAGATTGTTTTAGATAATATGAAGAAACCATATTTTAATTTCCACTCCTTACAAAATCCATGAAACTGCAGGGTGTCTAACGGTCAGGGAAGTCAGGGAAGTCAGGGAAAAGTCATGGAATTTATTTGGTCAGGGAAAAGTCAGGGAATTTTGTTTGAAGTCAGGGAAAATGTTTAAAATGAGATTAATTGAAATATTATTAATTGATTGAAGAAAATATTTAGAATTTTTTATGAATTTTTAAGTTTGAGAATCAAAAAAGAACTGGGAAAAAGTCAGGGAATGGGCAGAGAATAATCATGGAAAAGTCAGGGAAAAGTCAGGGCATTTTTTTTCGAACCGCGTTAGACACCCTGAACTGTAATTAACATATGTAACTTATACTTATGTAAACTATGAAGTATAATATTTATATTAAGACCAGAAAACTTTAAAAATATTCATTGGTTTCCGATGATATGACTCCGAACTTCCGAGACGTCGAAGTATGATATACTTAAAAATAATAATTTTGAAGTAAAAATCTTATTTCAAGAAGAACATTCGCAGGCGTTTTAAGTCATATCTTGGGAACCACAGAAAGTATTTTAAGTTTTATATTTTTATAAATTATTACAATTTTGAGGTTTATTAATACTACACTTTTTCTAGACTCTTCAATGAGTGATGAAATTAGAGAAGGGTTTTATGAGGTTATCTGAAAAGATCGAATTAATCTGGCTATATTTTTTCCTCTGAATCAAATTCAGCGATTTTTCACATGCAAAATTTTTCTCTTTTTTGGGCTGTGCTTTTAACTAATTTCAGTTATTAAAAAATTCTGTACATTTTTTATCAGATTTTAAAATAATAATAATTTTAAAATTACAGAGTAAATTGCAGATTTACAAAATGTTTCAATACTTAAAATGAGCCATTGTTTTGCATACAAGACGAAACAGTATACAAAAGAAACTACAGTGAAACCTGTACATATTGAATTTCAAGGGACTGAAAAAATTGTCCAAAACAAGCAGAAATGTGATATATGCGGGTAAAATTGAATATTAAAAATTCCTGTTAAAAATAATATACGATTTCAGCGGGAATCCCATTTAAACAATAAATGCAGGGGTGCGATTATGTAATTCGAATTTCCATCTCATCTCCCTGGCCTTCAGTTTTTTGATTTTTACAAAA
Source organism: Ganaspis sp. Gsp50 (assembly GCA_011057455.1). NCBI lineage: Eukaryota > Metazoa > Arthropoda > Insecta > Hymenoptera > Figitidae > Ganaspis > Ganaspis sp. Gsp50. The sequence continues at coordinate 6,517 of WNHD01005031.1, read as the reverse complement.
ATTGAAAAAATTGAAGGTCAGGGAGATGAGATTGAGATTCGAATTACATAATCGCACCCCAGGTTTCACTTTAGCGGAAAATTCTTTTCATTTCATGAACAATTTTGCTTTCTCTTAGAGAAGAAGATTCCATTCTTTTTATCAATTTCTGGTGAAATATATACTTTATATAGGTAAACAACACGTTTCTCAATACTAACTATTTTAAATACTACATAAAAAATCACTAAAAACTAACAATGTTTTAAGTTGCATTGAAAAATATAGTTTTAAATTTCAAAAAGAAGGTGACTATGACATTTTCTTCCTAAAGTTATTATCAATTGATTCGTTTTGAAGTTTAAAAAATTTTTCTAAAAGGAACTATGATGAAAAAGTGGATAATTTTATGAATATATTTAATTAAGAATTAAGTAACTAACTGTTTATATTTGTATGTTTTGTGTCTATGTATGTCTGTTTGTCTGTCTATCTATGTATATTAGTTGTTTTAACGCAACAAATTAAGTACAATAATTTAAATTTAATAAATGTCGATAAAATTGTTATTAGTTTAAATCTAAGAGTAGACAGAAAGCCTGCTTGACACGTATGGGTCATTCTTTCAAAAATGACGAATCACGCGTTCACGAAGTTTTTTTTAAAAAACAATAAAATTAATTTAAATTATTGTTTTTTAAAAAAAAATTAGACAACGCGTGATTTGTCCTTTTTCAGAGAATCACCCGTATAAATGTTGGCCTCTTATAAAATAAATGTTTTCTATAAAAAGCTAATCTATTAAAGAACTAAATACTTTTTATCTAATTGTTCAAATGTAACGTGTTTTTATCAAAGGAATCTATAATGTAATTATTACTTACTGTTCTAAGAAAAACGTTTTATTACAGTTTATGCAGAAACTTGCAGAAATATCAAAGATTGATGTCTACGAGCTTAAAACAAACTGGTTGAATGCAATTGCTAAAATTAATAAAGCTATGAAGTTGGGAAAAAAAACGTACAATCGTGATGGCAATAGTGTAAACATTTTGTTTACTTTAACAAAAATGTTTAGTAAAGCAAAGGAAACTGGGAAAGTGATTGTTACCTACCCTGTAAGTAATAAAGTATTTGAAAGTATTTTCTTTGAAAAATGTAACAAAACCGTATTGTAATATAATGGAATATTTACATAAATTTCCAGTGGATATTTTTCAAGTTTTAAACGTTCTTCAAAAGTATTTTTTGATAATATTTTATTAAAATACCAAATTTGTTTCCATTAACCATGTTTTAAATACATAGATAAACATTTTCTAGAACAGCCTGAAAACGTTTCAAGTATGTTAAATGAACCTACTGAAAAACGACAATTCAAAGATTTTACTGTATTCAACAATGATCTATTTGAAATTTAAATTGTTTTGAGTAACTAAAAGGTGCTTTAAATTAAAAGTACTTATGACACTTGATGCATAATATACTATAAATTACATAAAATAGCTTTAATAAAAAACTAACTTTTATTTAACCTAATTATTTTTTAGCCTCAAACAGCTATTTCGAAAACTATACCAAAAGCGAACGATGCGCCAAAGTTAATCGCCATATCAGGTCCCAAATTTAACGACATGGAATTAATGTGTTATCTGGACGGAAAACCGTACTTCACAGCAAAAGGTTTCGAAGGAATTTTGCTTCTTATCGCCGTGTACTGGATTTTTCAAATTAAGTTTCCGGCTGATTCAAAGCAGCAATTTGAATTCATAGCAGTTGCTATTTTGAAAAATAAGGGAATGGAGGACATCGGAAAGGATCTTGCAAGTAAAATTACTTTAACAAACTGTTTAAACTTGTGTAATCTACTACCTAAGGCAACCAAAAAAGACGCATAGAGGAGCAATCATGGGAAACGTTAACCATATTTCATTGTTTTTAATATGTTTATAAGTACGTTTTTAGAATCATTGAACATGTTATATTTAATTAAACTAAAATATAATTTAATATTGCCTGGAAATAAGTTATAATAATGAAAATTAGTTTAAAATCTTTGTAATTATTGAAATAAATAACTGATTTAAAAAAGTGTAATTTAAAATTAAAAATAATTGCAACAAACAATATGCTGTTTTCTTGAAAAGGTATTAAATAAATTAGAATTGTACAAAGTAAGAAAGTTTATAAGTAAATTAAGAAAATAAATTCAATATTAAAGTGAACTTGAATTTTACACCAAGTATGAAAGTATTTGATAATATCCAAAAAACAGAACTTAAAGAAACCAGAAACTAATAGCACACTCAATTCTCTTAAACTACAATGTAAAGCTTTATACTAAATTTGACAAGAAATAACATTTTTGAAGTGAAAAGAATTGAATTAATTTTGACCAACATTAAATTTAAATATTTTTTAAAAACGTATTGCCTAAATTTATAACTCAAATATATACAAAAAATAACAACTTTAAATATATTTTGAAATAATTTTTCTATAATTTGCAAATTAAAAAACAGAAAATTGTTTATCAATTTTGATGACATTAAGAAAAAAAAATTATAGTTTTTATCATTTTATCTAGCGAAAAACGGAGATTTAAATGAATCTGTCAATGCAGAAACCGCTCAAGTTTATAAATCGAAATTGTTGGGATTGTAGAAGCTGTTTTTTTCGAGTTCTGTTTATGCAGAAAACGAAAATTTGCATATTTTTTTAAAAGGGTTTGGAGTTCAGAAAACTGACGTAAAATTTTACTGGATTGTAGAATTACATTTAAAAATAATTTTACAATAAAATGGTGATTTTCGAAAGAAGTGGACTTGTGGCGGTTTCTGTACTGACTGATTCAAATGTAGAATATATTTCGATATGAATCAATTTATAAGAAAAGGAAGTGTTAAAATATATGTTAAGTTTGCGTCTCAACAACAAATTTTAGTTCTCAATAATGTAATAACGTAATAAAACTTGTGAAAAAATTAATCTAAGTAAAAGAAAATAATATAATTAGATGAATTAATTGTCTACTATTATATACATTTTTTTAAATAATAAAATTTGTAGAAATAATTTGTTATTTTGATAAGTAATAAAAAAGGTGTTTTTTAGAATTTATTTATTATATTAATTTAACTGTCTATTTAAACTAAATTAAAATTAATTTTTTTTAGAAAGAGACACTAGTTAAAATATTATTTTTAAAGGAAGAATGAATTACAGTTTACATAAAGAAATTAATGCAATTACATTGTTAAATTTTTGAAATAGAAAATAAATTTTAAATAATTTCTTTAGACAAACCGAGCCAAAGTTAATTTTTAATAATAAAAAAACGGTCGGTATTTTTTCAAAAAATGTTTAAAGTAAATAATTTTAAAATGTTCTTGAACATATATGGTAGCTGTAATATTTAATGATTTATTATTTCCATGCCTCTAAAATTGTTTTAAAAAGGAAATATTTAATTTTCACAATAAAATTTGTACGTTTTTTGATTCTCAAAACTTATGTTTAAATATATTGTTTTTATCACATAAAATATAAATAAAATGCGATGTGTCACAAAATAAATAACATTGTAGTCAACTTTTAACTGTTACATGTTTTAAACGACTTAAAAAGAGGCTGAACATTTTTTCGCAAGTATTTATTGTTTCATGAATTTGATTATATGAAAATTATAATATTTTACTTACCTTCTCATTACATTTATAAAAAGTACTAGCGCTGTCGTCAGCCGCAAGCGGCTGACTTCTTTGCTTTTCTATGTTCTCTGTTTAATTAATCTAATGTCTTTACATAATTAACTTTTACGTTGTTTTGGACTTTTTTTAAATACCCTATTTTTTAAATTAAATTAAAAAATGTAAATCGAATCATGCGTATTACATTTTTTAAATTTCAGTTATTGCACTGACAATTTAAAAAACAATTTTAATTGGTCAACAAAATTAGAATTTAAATGTCACATTTTTTTTGTTTGTTCATAATTTTTTTTTCTTTACATAAGAAAGTAAAAAACTAATAATTAAAATTAAATGTATGATAATTAATTTGAATAATTTTTTTTATTAATAATTAAGTCCGGTAATCTAAAGAAAAACGCAGTATAGAATAATTAAATTAAATTAAATATTGATTAACTGCTTATTTTTTTGACATATTTAACAGAAAGTATTATTTGAATTAATTCAAATAAAATCTTATTTTTTATACGGAATAAAGTTCTTTTAATAAATTTAATTTTCCAAATATTGGCATGCTCACCGCTTTTTCAACCACTTTGATAAGTTAGGTTATGTTTTTCTATTCAACAAAAATGAATTAAAAAGCTTAAAAAGTACATTAATTCCGAATACTAAATTGTATAAAATATTGCAAACACAAAAGAAAATGTTAATTGAATGCGAAAAACATTAATAAAAGCAGCTGTTCTTAATAAATTGAAAATTCCTGTTCTCAATATTTTAGAATTCTCCCTTTTTTCAAGTGTTATCGATACTTTCGATTCTGCTTCGATGTTTTTATGCCATGTCTTTTTTTAGATAGGATAATATCAAATAATATATATAATATAAAATGAAAAATTATCTAATTAAATATTATAAATGTAAATATATATTATTATATTTTAACGATTATCAAAATTTCAAATTTCGCGCGTTATGGCAACGATTTTTTTTCGATTAATTGGTCTCCCTAACAGCCACCAACAGCCAATCGTGTTCATTCCCTTATTTCGATAAATTTGACTTCAATTCGACCTTTTCATGTCATGGTTTTTTGTAGGTACATACTCTCTAAATTTGAATCAGCGATAAGTGTATCACTATTTCAAATCAGCGCGTGTACGCTGAAAATCAGCGAAATTTTTGCTAAAATATCAGTGAAATTTCGCTGATATGAATAAGTGATACACTTATAATAATTTTCCGCAAGGGGCGCGAGAGCTGCCAAGTCCTATCACTAGTGACTAAAAGTCGAATTTATAACGCACAGTCATACAAAAAATATTAACATCTTGAATACAAAAATACAAAAAACTTTTATGAAATTCGTTTGAAGTAAATGATGTGAAAGACCTTTCAATAATTTCTTTTGTATTACGCAAAAATTACTCCCAGCTGAAAAAATTTTGCTTGCATTTTTTACACGGAAATCCACGTGGAGATTTTAAATAATTCGGGCGGAAATCCTCTTGGAAATTTTCCTATTTTTTTAACCTTACGGAAATCCGCCCGATAATTTCAAATCACACTCGTCAGCGCTAGCTGTCAGAAAGACAGAGCAAAGGGAGCGCACAAGTGTTTTTTAGAAAAATGCTGACCTTTTTTCGAAAAATGGGCTCTCGTTAGTAGAACTATAAGAATTAAGGAATATGGGAAATATTTATTTTTGGGGTTTCGATGATTATAAGAACGATAAAACCTATTAGAATCTCCGTCAGAACGATTCGCCATCTGCTGAGAATTTTTGTAACTGCTAAAAGTAGGTAATTCTGCTTCATTTTTGCGTGTATTTTAACCTAGTGGCCAAACATGAAACTACTATTGGAGGTTTCAAAACCGTAAACCACGCCTCCAGCGGAGATCCCAATAGACTTTTCACGTCGAAATGTTTTCAGTGCGCAGACGTCAATAATTTCGGCCCTAAGCATTAAAGCAAAAATGTCAGATAACATGTTTTCTCTTTTAATTTATCATGATAAAATTTACTAGGACCGAAACAAATGAACGTTGCGCATGCGTGTAGTATACTTCCGACTTGAAATGAAAAGATCTATTCCAAAATTGTCATAAATTTTGACGTCTAATAGACCTGTTCATTCGAATACTCGTGTCTTCCTCTAATTCATGCATTTATGCATGCGCTAAAGAAAGACACATACAGCAAGATGAAAAGGTCTATATGGCGGCTACACTGAGCAGGGCAGGGAAACTTCAGTAGCGATCTAGCGTTTCAAGCAATACACAACGAGTCTTTGTGACGTGTGGCGTCTATTTTCTAGTGTTTCTAACATGAGACTCGTTGTGAATTGCTTAAACCGCTAATTCGTTACTGAAGTTTCCCTGCCCTGCTCAATGTAGCCGTCATATTCGCGTCAACATTTATGTTAGTTTCAGTATTGGAATACGTTTTATCGTTCGTGTAATCATTTAAAATCTAAATAGTTAGAAAAATCTAACAAAAAAATTTTCAAAATACTGTTTTTTTTTTTTTTCAATATTAAAATTGGTAGGATAAAATGATCTACAGCGTGTTAAAATGTGATTGTTAACACCCTTTTCAAAATTCTTTACAGATTTAACTTAATTGTATTAATTCCTATGTTTTTAGATCATTTCTTTTTTTAATTATATTTCAGGATGTGTTTGACATATAAAAATAGTATTGAAACGTATTCAATTTGTTGTTTAAATTTCTTTTTATGGCATGTAACGAGGTAGTCGTTAATTAACAGTAATTTATCAATTTTTAGTTATAAAGGGGCGCCGACTGTTTGTTGTCCCGGCCCTGACGCGCCAGGTATTGA
>WNHD01005030.1:0-11917 GCA_011057455.1 Ganaspis sp. Gsp50 | reverse complement strand
GAAACAGCAAAAATGTCTAAACACATACCAACCATGGGCAAAAACTTGGAATGATTTCCAAAACCTTCAATGATTCATTCATCGTATAGGAAGTCATAAACACCATGAAAAATAATATTTCAAACCTCCTCAAAAATAAGCTACATTATTTTAGACTTTCTTTGTAGTCATTATTTTCGAAAAATTGCTAAACACTTGCAAACCATGGACTAAAACTCGTTTCACTTTTCAGACTTTTTTATGGTTAGTTCATTTTATAATAAATGTCTTGACAGCATAAAAATAATATAATCACCGTAAAAGTATTACAATAACCATATTAAACAAAATGTTTGTTGTAATATTTTCTCGACTTTTTTTTATTTAAAAGTGTAAAAATCAATGAAAACTTGCAAACCATGGGCAAAAAATCGTTTTAATTTTCCATTTTTTCATGGTTAGTTTATTCTATAGAAAATTCTTAACAACAAAAAACACCGTAAATGAATGATAACCATATTATATAAAGTGTTTTGTGTACTTTTTGTGATATAAGAGTATAAAAACCAATGAAAACTTACAAACCACGGGCTTACACTCGAATTGATTTTTAAACTATCGCATATTGTTTATAAGTCGTAAAATCGTCATGATCACTATAAAAATATCTTTCTGACCCTGTAAAAAACTGTATTATTTAAGACTTTTTTTCTAGTCATTATTTTCAAAAAATCGCAAAAAACATTCAAACCATTGGCCAAAACTTAAGTTGATTTTTAAAATCTTAAATAATGTTTTAATTATAGAGAGAGTCATTATTGCCTTGCCAAATAATAATTTTCGCTAACAATTAATCATTTTTCGTTTTTAATAGCAATAATTTATGTATTCAATAATTATTCTAACATGTTAATTAGTAAACAAAAATTAATAATATCTTGTTATAATTGAATATGAAGAAAATTTTTAACTTTAAAGCATGATAATTGATTTTATTGAAGCTTTGTTGAACTGTAGATCTTCTTATGAATTCAATTGTTGAGAGTCACAAGTCTTTGATTTTTCATTTAACTCTTTGGATGAATTGCCGCAATTTTCTTTGCTCTTTTTTGCGGATGGTTTTTTAATATTCGGGTGTCTTATCGTTCCACATAAATTATTTATGATAGTATTTAATTCTTCTCTTGTGAATTCTTTGTTGCTTTTTTGTTTGTGCTGAACATATGCTGTAAAACTAATACAACATTATATATGAAAAGCAGCAAGCAATCAATTTTCGCCTTCCTATATTTTTTACATTAATAACTTATTTTTTAAATCAATTTTTCTTACAAAAAATAGCCTCTCTAATTTCCTCTGGAACACCTTTTTTTTTTCCCCTTCCTACAGCAGTCATGTTCTTTAACTCTTCTTTACTAAATATTTCTGTTAAAAGACCTCTGGCCATTTCTCTTGGTCTGTCCCTGAACCTCTTTAACAATGTGAGTTTCGTGGATTTAACATACACAGGGAGATCTTTCACTAATTGCGTCATACCCTTTAGAAAGCAGATAAACATTGCTTTTTATTATAAATTATTTGTAACTAAAAATATCTTCTCAAATCTTACAAAGTAGGATTTTCACTCAAACTGAGCTGAATCATATATTAATTCGAGAGTATGTAATTCATTTTTAAAGGGGTTTTCCATCAAAATTAAGGCTATTCCGATTAGTTTGAGAGTATTATGAAAATATTACAAGTATCATGAATAGGAATAGAGTAAATTGTAATCAGTTATTAATTAGACAGAAACTTTTGAGAAAAAGGTTTAAGTTAAAGTTTAAGAAATGAACATTTAACAAATGCTAAATATTTCATGTATATTTGTTATACGTATTATAGAGTAATATAACTAACTTCATTTGCATTTTCTTTTGTATTAGTAGAATTTACGCCTTGCACCTGTTCTCGAACTACTCTTGTTAATCGTTCTAAAAAAGTAACTGTGTCAGGTGTCAGAACTGTAAAAATATTATTTAATTTTAGAAAACACAGGAATTTTGAGTTTTATTTTTTAAAAATTTTATTATAATATATGTATCTCTACCTAAATTTTCAAAAAGACTTTTTTGCCATGTATTATCTTCAGATCTTTTATTATTCAAATCATCATTGACTCTAACAACAATTGAATCTGCTATTTCTTTTTCCATCGGTTCCTCATGAGTTTGTACATCAGCAGATGAAGTGCTTGGTTGCAAGTTTATATCAAATGAAATTTTCTTTGGAATTTCTTTTTCTAACTCAACAGCAGATTCTGTTTCGACAATTTCTAAAATGTCATCTTCAAAATTTTCAAAATTCATATCTCTTTCATTGCTTTGTGATAATTCCAAAGGTATAGTTTGCATACTTTCGTTATGAGATTGTACGCCTTGATCTGAAATATATTTTAACTTCTTTCAATAATTTCTAAAATGCATTCTAATCCAATTTTCTAATTTAGAGTAGAAACTGCTGAGCAGTACAAAATGACTAATCAAAATAGTAATTCCGTTTTTGTTATTTTTAATTTATATATTTTCACTCATGAAATTTAAATCATTTTTACATTTCTTAAGAACCTTGAAAATCATAATTTCGTTAAGTTTAAAAAGTATTACACAAGTAGTTGTTTTAAAAGTTAAATAAAGCTTAGAATTTTTTAGAAGGTCTAAATACAGATAAATTTAGTTTATGGTAAAATCAATTAAAAAAAGTTAAATATAAAAGATTAAAATTTACTTTCAATAGGTACTTCAGGTTTATCCTTCGGATTAAGCTCCAAAGGAGGCTGCTTGTTTCCAACTTGAGTATCAAATAATTTTTGTCGTTTATTTCTCATGTTTGTGTTTAACGATTGATCTTCCTTTTCAGCTTTTTGTTTTTTTTGGATCTCGTTAATACTTCGCTTTTTGTTTGAAACGATATTTGAATCTGCTATCACTTTTTCCTTCGGTTCTTCATGAGCTTCTACATCAGCAGATGAAGTGCTTGGTTGAAAGTTTATATCAAATGGAATTTCTTTTTCTAAATCAACAGCAGATTCAGTTTCAACAATTTTTGAAATATCATCTTCAAAATTTTCAAGATTCTTATCTCTTTCATTGTTTTTTGATAATTCCATAGGTATAGTTTGCAAACTTTCGTTACGAGATTGTACTCCTTGATCTGAAATATATTTTTATTTCTTTTAATAATTTTCAAAATGCATTATAATGCACTTTTCTAATTTAGAGTAGAAACTGATGAGCAGTACAAAACGACTAAACAAACCAATAATTCTATTTTTGTTATTTTTAATTGATATACTTTTACTCATAAGATTTAAAGCATTTTTACATTTCTTCAGAACCTTGAAAATCATAATTTCGTCATGTTTAAAAACTATTACACAAATAGCTGTTTTAAAAGTTAGTAAATAAAGCTCAAGAGTTATTTTTGGAAGGTCAAATTACTTAAAAATTTAGTTTATGGTAGAATCAATAAAAAAATTAAATATAAAAAATAATAATTTACTTTCAATGGGTACTTCAAGATTCTTTTTAGGATTAAGCTCCAAAAGAGGCTTCATTTTTCCAATTTGAGTTTCATATATTTTTTTTCGTTTATTTCTCATTTTTGTGATCAACGATTTATGTTCCTTTTCAGCTTTTTTCTTTTCTTGAATCTCTTTAATACTTTTTTTCTTTTTTGGAACGATAATATCTCCATCAACCGAAACTCGAATATTTTCCAAAAACTTTTTGTCTTCTGCAAACATTTAAAATTTATATTTACATTTATATATTAAACTTTCAATCTTAAAGTTATAATTTAATTTGACTGAAATTCTATCAGAATTTAATTTAAATTTTAAACATTTTTCGTCATAAAGGTTCAAATTACAATTTAAAATGAAGTAAGTACGTAAATATATTATTTAAAATGATATAAATTGTCATTCAATTTACCACTTCGCTTTAATAAAACAGCTTCGTAAGCCTTTTTTCCGTAAGGAACTGAAACTTTTTCGCCTTCCATTTTTCTTTTCAGATCCTCTGGTTCCTCCATAACTGTTTTGTCTTTGGATTTAATCCAATGAAGCAAAACGAATATTTTCGGAGACATTTTTTCTGACCACTTTAGAACGCAGGTTAATCACTTACAACTGAAGTTCACTGTTATAAACAATTTCGATGCACATAAGTTATATACATTCATTTATTTTTTCACTAACCTTTATATTAAGCACAAAATTTGATAAATAGCTAAGAATTTAAAGTTTTTAATCGTCATGTCCAAAAAATTTCAAGAAATTGAGAATTACTGTGACAGACATCGTAGAAGAATTGCTGCTCAATTAATGGAGCAAAGTTCCGAAAGTAATGCAGATAGCTCTTCCTCTTCTGTTCCTTTCGTACGATGCTATTTAATGTTTTTAACTTTCTAAATAATTTTTAATAAATAAACAAAACAAAAGTATAAAAAAGCAATAATGTTGTGAACAAACAATCATATCAATTTAGAAATTAATATATATCTATTCAAAGAAATTAATTATTGATAAATATTAATCTTAGGCAAGAGTTCAGAATAACTCACCAAATATTCGATTTCAACAAAGGCAACAAGGAAATATTAATACTGAAAGTGATGAAAATTTTATGGATATTTCATCCAGCAACAATAATGATCCAAACGTACCCAGTACAAATGATACTATTAATGACAATGATTCATTGTCAGAAGAATCATATTCTGATGATTCTATCAATTATGTAAATGACAGTTCTGACGATTCTGCAGATAATTTAACTGATTCATCTGATGCAGGTGAACAATAATTATTTTTAATATATATGAGTTAAATCTATACATTTAAATGATTTGTTTCATGAATGCTATATCATAAAGACCAGTCTTTAATTTCTTTGGGTCTCCTTTGAATAAATAATTATTATTAAGAAAGCACTTTTCTCGGAAGTTTAAGAGCGTTAAACTTCTAATAAAAAACTGTAGCTGGATTTCTTATTGTAACATTTGGTATGTTTTTGCTCTGTGTAATAGCGATTAATTTTAAAAATCAGTAATACAAATAATTAATACTTAATACAGAAAATTGTAAAATAAAATAAAATAAGTTATAGTTGAAAGTAAATTCCATTATTTTCATTTTCTAATAATAACCTTTTTAATTAGTCAATGAATAATTATCAATTAAAGAAATCAATTAAATTTTTTTAAAAACAGTAAAAATATTTGTTATTATATAATTATTTTTTCTTGTGCTAGAATCTTTCCTTGATGACAACATAGATTCTTCCGATAATGATGAGCCAGTAGAAAGTAATCAAAATGAAGATGATCCACCACTATTTCCAGGATGTCCATTGACTCTCAAAGAAAGTTTATTGAGCATTCTTGCTCTCACACTTCGCCACGTTATCACAGGTGTTCTGTTAGCTTCTATTTTGCAGTTGATCCACCTTCATTGTCCCGAACCTAATAACTGTGTCCAATCATTATACATGTTTAAAAAATACTTTGAACACTTAAAAAGTCCTGTCGGTAGACACTTTTACTGTACAAATTGTTTCACTCCACTTGACAACCAAAATGACCAGTGCATAAATTGCTTAGGAGATACTAAAATTAATTACTTTATGACAGTCTCTGTAATATCTCAATTGCAATCTATGTACAATAGGCGAGGTTTTAGGGAAAAGTTGAATTACAAAACTAATCGTATTAAGTACAATCCAAACAATATTGAAGACATTTATGATGGGGATGTATACCGCGAACTAAGTGCACCCGGTGGAATATTGCATGACAAGAATAATATTTCATTTTTGTGTTACACAGATGGCGTTCAAGTTTTTAAATCTTCAAAATTTTCATTTTGGCCTATTTATCTTATAATAAATGAACTTCCTTATGAAGAGCGCTTTAAAAAGGAAAATATGATTTTAGCTGCAATGTGGTTTGGAGACGAAAAGCCGTCACCCAATCAGTTTCTTCTACCACTTTACAATGAAATGGAAAATTTAAGAAATGGTGTTTCATTTGATATACCCGAATCTCAGATCCCTATTAAAGTTAAAGGTATAATTATATGTGGCACTTGTGACCTACCAGCCAAAGCACTTTTTTTTAATATGGTTCAATATAATGGGAGATTTGGATGTCACAAGTGCAAACAAAGAAGTATTAGATTTGCCAATAGACAGGTTTATCCGTATCAACAAAATTTACCGATGAGAACCGAGGAGCAAACAATGCAACAAGCGGCAAGGGTTCTTAGAAAACCTATTTGCGGTGTAAAGGGTCAAACAATATTTTCTCTTTTATCATTTCGATGGATAAGAACAACTGCTATTGACCCTATGCATTGTTTATTTGAAGGTGTAATGAAATTACTTCTTCATCTTTGGTTCAATCCAGAAAATAGTGGAATGTCTTACTCCATTAGAGAGTTTATTGATATCGTAGACCAAAGACTTCAGGATCTTAAACCCCCATCATTTGTACCGCGTAGACCAAGGTCTATCAAAAAACATTTAAGTTACTGGAAAGCATCGGAAATGAAAAAATTTTTATTTTATTATTCTCTTATAGTTTTAGACGATATTTTACCATTGGAATATTTAGAGCACTTCAAATTACTAGTTGGAGCTATATTTTTTCTTTCTCAAAACAGCGTTTCTGAGCAAATGATACAAAATTCGTCACGAATGTTAAATGAATTTGTTTCTCGATTTGCTCTTTTATATGGAATTCATAACATGTCATGCAATGTACACTCATTATTACATTTTCCATTACTTGTCCATGACCTAGGACCATTATGGGTCTACAGCTGTTTTGCTTTGGAAGATATGAATGGAAAGTTAAAAAACTTAGTTCATAGCAGTAAAAAAGCCGAACTGCAAATTTACAATGGATTTTCTCTATTTGTTAACACGTTCTCTATGAATAAAGACTTTCTGACTGAAGGAACTAAAGCATATGAGTTTTGTAAAAAGTTGTTAAGTCCGACAAAACAGTTTAAGCTTAACAACATTGGAGAATCCGTTTATATAGCAGGCGGCCTTTCTAAAATGAACATACCTAATAACGTTTTAGCAGAATTAAATCGTAACGGTATAATTGGACAAAAAAATATATTTACAAGATTATATAAAAATAACATCATGTACATGTCAGAAATTTATAATCAAGTTAAAGTTACAAATTCCACCTGTGTAAAATATTCATTAGAAGGTGAGAATTATTTTGGAATTATATATTTATATCTTCGAATAACAAACTGCTTCTGTCGTCGTATTTGTCAATGTGATGCAATACACTATGCCGTTATCAAAAAATGTCAAACTGAACTCGCATTTTCTCGCCTATGTTTACCTGGATTAAATCTACCATACATTCACAAGTTAGCTATTTTACAAGACGAAATTGTGTTAGTCAATGTTAATTCGCTTCATTCACTGTGCTTTTTAATTGAAATTAAAGAATCTAATTCTAAGTTTGTAGTTGAAGCAGTTAATACTGTTGAAAAAGAATAAAATCTTGTTTTATTTTGTTAGAATCGACATTACTTGTAAAAAAAAGTAACTTTTAATAAAAGGTACTAAATATTATTCTATAGTTTATATAATATTGTAATAAACACAATTATAAAAAAAAATCTGGATTTCTTATAGCTTGCAAGATTTCAGCAATTTCTCTTTAAAAAAATACCAAAAGTGTCAAAAATAATGTAATTTTTTGTGGAGGCGAAAATATTATTTCTTATGTTCTGAAAAATTTTCTATATGACGAATTAATCAGAAAAAAGTTAAAAAATTAAAACGTGTTTTGGCCCATGGTTTGCAAGTGTTTAGCAATTTTTCGAAAATAATAACTACAAAGAAAGTCTAAAATAATGTAGTTTATTTTTAAGAGGCTAAAAATATAATTTTTCATTGTGTTTATGACTTCCTATACGATAAATGAATCATTGAAGGTTTTGGAAATCATTCCAAGTTTTTGCCCATGGTTGGTATGTGTTTAGACATTTTTGCTGTTTTCCTTTTTTTAACTATACAAAAAATATGTTAAATTGAAAAATAAAAATTATTGGACCGATTATGATCCGTTTTAAGGCGTTAGAAAGCTTGAAGAAGTTGTATTTTGTAAAATTTAATGTTTTACTTGTGTCGAATTTCTTCCCATATTTTAACCATGGGAAACGGACATAGCCCATGGTTTGCAAGTTTCTGGACAATGGGAGAAATCTTTCAAAATATGGGACTAGCAGTTTTTAAGACGTTGCAAGTGTTTGCGAGATTTCACCCATAGTTCCATTTCTACGCGGGTTCTTTGCTTTTAAAATAATTTCGTAATAACACATTTCGTATAATCATATCAATACTGAATTCGTCTAGAACACTATATATCAGTTTACAAACATTTAAATATATTAAATATAATATCTAAGTGTGATCATGTCTTTTCCGTGACAGAGACGATTATGTATTGCTAGCAATAAGTGCGGATACTGCAAATTTTCAATCGTAGAACACACAATTTCATTCGAAAAGATAACTTCGTAGGCCTGACGCCCTTCATTAAAAGACTCAACTGACGCTTTCTCGCATATAAATAGTGCTTCTTGTTTTTCGTTTACTAATATATTTAAAATTTTACCAAAAACAATAAAATCATCAGAGTTTACACCTATGATAACAAACGAGCCGATGGTATATTTAATTCCATTAAACTTTACCCATGAAATGTCTAAGTAAGGCCCCAAAAAGGTACTAGGAATAGAATTACGATCAATTTTATTAACGAGATCTAATGAAAAAAGAGATTCTAGACCGGAGCTCTCTCCAAATTCGAACTTAGAAACAAGTCCTTGCTCTACTAAAAGACGATAACATAAGCGTAATTGTTCTTTAATAGAAATCGTATGACACGGATTTTTCCTTGAAGTTGTTGACGAGATTATAGACTTTAATTCACGATGTTTTGACTCAAATCTTAAAAGGCTAAGATAAGATAAAGGACCTAAGATTTCCATAATAGTTTTATAATGCTTCATGTTATGAAACTTCGGCTTCAAAGTGTCATTAAAAAGTTTAGTGTACAAGTCGTGGTGTCGATTTACAAGAGTATCAAGAAGACTGATCGTCTCTGTTTTAAAACAGTGAGCAAAATATATATTCATAATTTGTCTTAATATTACGAAAAGTTGTTAAATTTCATTTTTAATATCAATTCCGCCTTCAATTATATCACTGCAAAGAAAAGGGAATATTAAAACGAATGTATGCATTTCACTTGCAGTCATGTGTAATTTTTTATTTTTTATTTCGTTCGGTTTTAGAAAAGGTGGTCTATTACTAAATTCATTTTTTGTGTAATTAAATGACTTTAATTTTTCATTTAATTCATCGAGATTTAAACATATTTATTTTTTTGTAAATTAGTTCAAATAAAATTTTTTGCATGACATATTTACAGACACCTTCAAGCAAATCGTGGGCTAAGTCCGAAAAAAAGTTTCTTACAACGTGAAAAAAATCTACAAGATTTCAAATAGAATTTTCTTTTACATCTGTATTCTTCTCGTTTTGAAAACCATCACTTGTGTATTGTTCAGGAGTCCTTAGTAATTCATCTCGAATTGAAGCATTTTTTTTATTTTCACACTTAGTCATTTTACATAATCTGCAGTAGATGTTTCATGCATCAATTTGCTTCATCTACAAGTATTCTAAAAATTGCATCATTGCCTTCTGGTGAAATTTTTCTATTATTTGAGTTGAATAAAATCGTTGTAAAAATATTTTCAACTTTTGATCGATATTCGGGAGGTAGGCAAGGTATGGAGAAGTAGACTCCACCTATCTTACTTACCCCTGCATGAGAGCCCAGAGGATTATTGATTTCAAATTCATTATAGTACATAAAAAAAGGCAAAACTAATTTATCCCCGAATCCTTTTAGCTTCTTTTGACATAGTTCACATTGAATAAAATTTGAATATATTTCTTTTCATCTTTCTGCTTCAAGATAGTTTTGATAGTTTGCAATCTTTTCGATAACTTTAGGCATGGAGAGAAACTCTTTTAAAATGTCCCTTATAGGAATGAACTTAGCTGTAACACACTCTTTCTTAAATAATTCTACCTTCAAATAGAATGTTATCAACTCGACCACCTACTACGGCTCGCTTGAACTAGGTTTAACCCAAATGTTCTGCTACTTCTGGTTTTCTTGTTCTTAAATATTCTTTAAGCTTTAAATAAAGAGAAAATTTGTTTTTTAAAATCATCTATTGAGCTATTCCATTTTGAGCGTAAAAATTTGAAAAATTAAATGTTTTTTTGCACTCTTAAATCTTTAAGATGTGCATAAACTTATGTATTAGAATTAACATTGCTTAGGCTTTGTTTATCGACTCTCACATGCAATGTAACACTAACGTATATGAATAACTTCATTGTGGTTTGTTTGACAGTGTAATTTAATTCTGCAAAATGTCAAAAATCCAAAAGACATCTCATGCTAATCATGCATTTTCACACGAAGAGAATCGGAGTAAAATTTGTATGCATTTTCACACGAAGAGAATCGGAGTAAAATTTGTTTAATATGTCTTAAGAAAAATAAAGTAATGTTCAAGGTGGAATGTAGTTTAAAATTGCATTTTTACTTAAAACATTATTGTTGGAAATATCGCCCACTCCTATTCCCTTTTCTTATATGCTTGGTACGGCCCTGACACTTGCGTGTGTAGGTGCCTTTACATATAATGCTGCGCGGCGTTGCGACGCGCCAGTTCAGTCTGTGAGTCTAACTCTCAGTAGTCGGTTGTGTGCCTTTGGAGAGTTCCTAATAAACTTATATTAAACGTTATTCTTGTTCCTTATTATTTATCTAACCTTCCAACAATTTCATTATTACACATCATTGACATCGAGTAAATCGTGATTTTTTGAGCTGTAGCATACAATGTTATTATATATATAAAGAAATCTTAATTTCCAAAAACGAATTTCACAGAATTCGCGTGCAAAGAGAAGGTAAAAAGCGGTTGATTTTACATCGCCATGTTTAAAGTATTATAACATAAGAAGTATTTGATGAAATCAAGTTTTCCTTTTTGGAAATAATAATGCAACTCAAAAACTAATGATTCCTGTGATAACATTTAAATTACCAAATTTTAATTCTACAGGACTGACGTTTAAATTAAAACTTGTAAGTGGGTGCTTGGTTAGTGGCTCCGTGTTTGGCAATTATTAACACAAAAGATAATTGATATATTTTTTTTTTATTTTTATATCTGGAAGAGCAACTCAAAAACTGTCAATTGACATCACAAACTCAAAAAAAAAATGTTTAAGCGAAGGTCCCTTTCAGCCTGACGCGTTACATATAAACCCCCGACTCCTAATGCAAAATGTCAAAAGTCTTGTTAAGCCTTCATAGTTCAATCTTGTCGAGTAAACCCGTTGTCAATCAAGTTCAATCTTTCTGTTCGAGTAAAGTAGTTATTCTTCAAGTGCCAAGAATAGTTTCTAACGCAATTCGGTGACGTTATTTATTAAAAACGTAGTTTTTCCGAGTTTGGAGGACACAAGGAGGTGAAATTCAAAAGAACAGAAGGAAAGCCAACTTGCGTCAACGTTAAAATTCAACCTGAATTGTGAAGTGAACCTTCCTCAATACGAACTCAGTGTGCATCGATTAATTCATTGATTTGCTGCAACTGTATCGATATTTCTCTGTATACATCGATCAGCAAGTTTGGCACAAGTTCAATTGTCAACTTCTTAAAAATACTTATAAGATATTGTTATAATAATTTTATAAAATTGTACTCATTCGGATAGATAACTTTATAACGATTATCGGCGTTTCACGGACACGAATTAAGATTTGG
>WNHD01005029.1:0-10597 GCA_011057455.1 Ganaspis sp. Gsp50 | reverse complement strand
TGGATTAGCATCATGCATCAGTGCGTCACGTGACTAAGCGGAGTAACTTTTGGCGGTTCTTTTTAACCTGAACCCAAATTGGAGTAAATGTTTTTTAGAATACTTCTTTCAGTTTTAATCGTACTTTTTCAAAATTGCATAAATTGTCAATTCCAAGGCAAGTAGACCATAGTTTTTCAAGAATTGTGACATTTCTTCACTCGTTACGATGAGAGTTCGAAATTCGAAACAAGTGCGAATAAAAAAGGAATTAATAAAATTAACCTAGAATGTTAAACCACTTTACTGTGCATTATTTATCATTCTATAGCAGTAATGTAAACACTAATGTACAACAAAAGCAATAATTTTTGTCAGTTTTGATAAATTAACAAAATTGTTGTAGAATTTTGTTTAGTTCCCACCTAACCGGAGTTTATCCCTTAGCGCGCTGTTACCAAATATGGTAAAAAGAGAGCCCTCTCTCCTCTCAGTGTAAGCCTCCGCGTCTTTATTTACCTTCTGAAATTGGTGGTTTTTTAACAATATGAAAAATTGTTTTCACACAATCAAGATAGTTGAGAAGGTGCGCGTATTTTTTCATTAATCGGAAAGACAATTCCTTTTGTAGATTGGTGTGTCCCAAGACGATGGACTGGTTTTATGAAGCGGAGACAGATTGTGAAACGGTGCGGCGAACACCTAGGTCAAGTTACGATGTTGAGTATTCAGTCAGTTGACGGGGAGCGCTCTCGCGCGCATCATTGTCCCGTTTACTCTAGATGATCGATCACGTGGTGGAGAAACCTGTGCTGGGTTCTCGTAATATTAAAACGATCGAGAGCCGAGATTTTTTGAATAAATGTGCGTGCGTCCGTAATGGACAACCCTAGCGGCGGAAGTTACAGCATGGGCATGATGGATACGGAGATGTACGGACGACCGTCGACTTCCCAGTTAGCAACTTCACAGATGATGTCTGACGCCGCGACGCCCGGTGTTGGAGTTCAACGTGGTGTTAAACGCTGCTACGATGACGGTAACGTGAGACATTCGCAGATGATGCAGGTTCCTGAGAACTTGGACGAATCTTTCACCAATTTGGGACAACCAAAAAAATCTCCACCCTCCAATGGCAAAAAGACCAAAGGGAGGGTTAAAATCAAGATGGAATACATTGACAACAAACTCAGAAGGTACACCACCTTCTCCAAGAGGAAAACCGGCATTATGAAGAAGGTTTGTAGTTTTTAAAAATGTTTTTTTCCGTTGTGGAGCAACCTAACCTCAAAGAATATCTTTGTCTCTTTTGGGATAATTATTTGTGGGGAAGTGTTTCATTGACCGGTTTTAAGCACCTGTGTGATTCAGAAGTCACCCTGGGTGGACAACGTGGGTGGTGAAAGTGAAACAGTGAAATTGCCGTGCGTTCGTTCACTTGAGAGGAGCGCCAAGTTCCACTGTCGCATTAACTGGCATTAACAAACTGCATGTTGAAATCTGATTTGTGTATGTGTCACGGTGGTGAATGTGATACAGAGTTTCGAATTTTTTGAGGTTGGGCCGTAGGTTTTTTGCGTGGGAGGCCCCGTCATTATGGTTTGACCTTCGAAACAAACATAACCTCACTTTCTCGACACTTTTCCGTTCTCTGCTCTTTTTTTTTACTTTCTTTCCTCTCTCTTAAAAAAGAATCTGAAAATAATCTCTCTTTTGTCGTTACTGCGGTAATGTGATGTTCATTTAATTCAAATCGGCGATATTTTCAGGACTGTCAGTTTTCAGAAATGTGTCAATTGTCAGAACTGTTACTGTCAAAATTGTTGCTTTAGAAATGTCAAAATTGTTGCTTTACAAATGACAAAATTGTTGCTTTCAAATGTCAGAATTGTTGCTTTACGAATGTCAAAATTGTTGCTTTCAAAATATCAAAATTGTTGCCTTACGAATGTCAAAATTGTTGCTTTACAAATATCAAAATTGTTGCTTTGCGAATGTCAAAATAACTTCGGTTTTTAAGTAAGAAGGATTAATTAAAGATAATTTCAATTTAGTTTTGTAATTTTCATTAAACTTTGATAATTGTTGAAGAAAGATTAACTTTATGTAAGCAAAAAGACAAGGTGTCAAGAATTGGCAATTTGCCAAGTAAACCGACAATGTTTCCAAGGAAATGTGAAATTCAACCGCAACTTAAATACCCAATTACTGCGAATTTGGCGACTATAATCGCCTTTGAAATTTATGCCTTTCCTAGAGTTTGTAAAGCAGCTTAATTTTGCCAATTTTAAATCATTAATTTCAGTTTCATTCTAACTAAACTTATTTTCTCGAATAATTTACTTCTCGTTCAACAGTTTAATTCACTTCTGAATTTAATCTTAAATGTTCAAAAAATTTAAATTCAACTTCAAAATTTCAGTTCGTTTTGACTCTTGATATTAAAATTCCTCTGAATTAGATTTCTTTTTGGTAATTGCTAATTATGCTAATTTTTTTCCTTTTGCTAATTGTAATCGTGACGTACAGATTGTGACGTACTAATTGTAATCGTTTCATTTCTGTAAATACCCCTTTTTTATTTATTTGATTTTTGAAGTATTTGAGTCGAATATCAGAGTCTTCAGATTATCCTGCTTTTTCTAATATTGCGGCCTCTATTTATTTTTAATTCAAATGTATTAAAAGAAATTAGATTTTTTTGAAACGCCGGTTCCAGTAGAATCACTTGTCAGATAAATTTAAAGGCGGGTCGCTGGCCCTAAAAATAAAATCTACAGCTGTCTCTGGTCTAATAGCGTTTAAACGGTGCTCATCCACTTTACTACTCGTGATTTTCATGACTGAAAATCTTCTCGTGTTAAAAAAAAATTCGCCACTTCCAAAACTGGTTTTATTCCTCTTTGCATATCTTCGAACATGATCTAACCTAAATCTTCAACTGACTCCAGGTCGCGACTCTACTTTTTAATTCTTTATAATTAAAGGGCAATTCAATGCGAAAAAATGACTTTTAGCTTTCACTTCACTTATCGAATTCAAATTACCGTCCATCCAAATTTTTTACACCCGCCCCCTTTTCTTAATAGCTTCCAGTACGCTCTTTTTTTCCTCTTAATTTCGCGTTTTTTAGGTTATAAAAAGATCTCATTAATTTTTTTTATCACAAGCGAATGTTGGTTATTTTTTTATTTTTTGTTTTATTCGTTACTTTTTGTTTTTGTTACTTTTTGTTTCGTTTGTTACTTTTCGTTTCGTTTGTTACTTTTCGTTTCGTTTGTTACTTTAATCAATAAAGAAATAAAATAAAGACGAATAAAATAAAGACAAATAAAATAAAAATAAATAAATAAAATAAAGACAAAAAAGAAGAGTGGAAAATTTTAAAGGCATTTTTTGTGGTAAAATTTCGAAATTGGGCTTTTCAAAAATTGTGTTTACGCATGTAAGAGATTCTGGTTTATTGCCTTATTTCTTATGCACGTATGTCCTGCATTCTCGGTTAATTATTATATTCTGCATCTAATTGCGAGTAATGAAACAAAAAACCAAGTCGTGTAGCAAATAGAGCACTTCGAATCGTATTTAAGAATTAGGCCTTCACATGATAAAAAATGCATTTCAGGGGATAATTACTCACAAATTCTTGCACCACCAGAAAAAAATTTTATAATTCAACTCCATTAGAAAGCCAATTTTTTAATTAATTTACACAAATTCGTCAATTTGACATTTTAAAACAATTCAAACAGTTTTAAAAGAATTTATTTACCCCACGTAAACGGTGTACAAAAAAATCCCTTTTGCGCTATAAAACAATGCTTCCTCTATAAGGAAGCAATAAAATTGAAACAATGTTTACTTAATTTAAATAATTGAACGAAAAATCATTTTTTGTTTTTTTAAAGTGAAGTAAATACAAAAATTAATTTCGGATAAAGCCCATAAAAGGGGAAATTTAAATTATTGAGATACTTATTTAGAATATTTTTGTAATGGTGTAGTTTTTAAAATTGCTTGCGTGTGAAAAAATTATTGTAATGTTTTTTTCTTTGTAATATTGTAAGTAAATAATAATATTGTAATAAAATAAAGACGACACTTTTGGACTAAAGTGTCGTCTTTATTTTATTAATTAATACTCGGACGTAAAAGTTTTTATAATTATAATATTGCAATGTTTTGTTTTTTGTTTATTTTTTGATGTTTTTTTTTTTTGTAATAATATTGTAATAATTTCTTGTGGTATTGGAAAAGTGAGACGTTTTGATATTTGAATTTGACGGGGTTTAATTTAACATTTTTTGGAGATAAATATCTGGAATTAAAATACAATTTTTTCCTGTTCTAAATCTAAAAAGATCTGTTTCTTAAATTCAAATGTGACATAAACACAGAACAGACTTGCTTTATTGGAAAATTTTCCATAGACACGAGTTTTTATCGTTTCTATCTGCCCACCTATAGAATTAAATTAGATATTATGCAATGTCACTACTTCCCTCAACTGTCCATGAAGAATGCTTTAAAAAATTACGATTCACGATGACGAAAGTCCTCAATACCCCACACAGTGAAATTTTCTAAAAGAAATTATTTATTCAATATTTATTTGTTTATCCTTCGAGATTGAAAGATCGTCCGTTTTCTTCATTACGTACCCTTCTATTTCTTTACATTGTAGTCATTTTTTCATCTAGGTTACACAGATTATTTTTACTTTCCATATTATTTAATTTTATTTATTTATTTAAATAGTAAACGGAGTTAGAAAATTTAAAAAATGCCCGAAAGGGCATTTTATAGTTTATTTATTTTGTGGATAATTTATTTTTGTATTTTGTTTATTTTGTATTTTGTTTATTTCGCATTTTGTTTATCTCGCATTTTGTTTATTTCGCATTTTGTTTATTTCGTATTTTGTTTATATTCTTTTTTGTTTATTTTCCCTTTTGTTTATTTTCTTTTTTATTTATTTTCTCTTTTGTTTATTTTCTTTTTTATTTATTTTCTCTTTTGTTTATTTTCTTTTTTATTTATTTTCTCTTTTGTTTATTTTGCATTTTGTTTATTTTGCATTTTGTTTATTTTACATTTTGTTTATTTTGTATCTTATTTATTTTGTATTTAACTTATCCCGCATCAGTCAATTTAAAATGAAGTTTATTTATCATTTAGTTTTCTTTTTTTTTTGTAAAGTTGCTCGAGGGAGGATTTGCTTTATTTATCAGCAAGCATCTATCAAGACTTGATTGAACTTCCAACGCAAATAGAACATTAATAATCGATAAACGACTAGATTTTAAGAGCGAAAGTCGAAGTAGTATTAATGGTAATTACGACTCTGCAACACGTCTTATTGCACTGCGGAAGAATATTTTTAACGGCAAGAAATAGCCATTTATTTCTCATTGCATCGAAAGTAATAAAATCGACTAATAAACCAGGTCTCGAGATTAATAAGATAATGTAGCGAAACATTAAGTAGCACTTCTGCACATGACACTCATTATTTTCTGAAATTGCAACAAATTCAGTGTTCTTGACACCTTGAATTTTTAACATTTTTTTTAATTTTTTTAACAAATCAGTCAACGAAAAATATAATTTAAAAAATATTAAATCGGAAAATGCGAACCTATTGTTTGCGATGAAATTTTCTAAGAGGAAAAATTTCTTAGAGGAAAAATTATTATTTTTCCTCTTAGAAAGTAGTTGTAATAAATTATTTCTAGTAATAAAATTTCGGTAATTTATTAAAAACTGTAAAATATAAAAAAGTGTAAAATCAAGGAAACTGTAAAATATAGAAAATTGTAAAATAAAGAAAACTATAAAAGATAAAAAAACTAAAATAAATGAAACTATGAAATATAGAAAACTATAAAATATAAAGAAACTAAAATAAATAAAACTATGAAATATAGAAAACTATAAAATATAAAAAAACTAAAATAAATAAAACTATGAAATTTAGAAAACTATAAAATACAATGCTAATAATATAAAATACAATACTAGCTGTAAAGTCAATATAAAATTCTGACAAATTGTTTCTATCTATAAAATAATTCCGATAAATAATTTCCATCAATGCGATCCGATAAATTATTTGCATCAATAAAATAGTTCCGATGAAGAATTTCTATCAATAAAATAGTTGCGATAAATTGCTTCCATCTGTATAATTGTTTCGATACATTATAGAAAAAATAGTTTAGTTTAAAATTGTAAATTTAAAAAAAAAATTAAAATTAAAATTGAATTTAAAATTAAATTTAAAATTAAAATTAAATTTAAAA
Source organism: Ganaspis sp. Gsp50 (assembly GCA_011057455.1). Lineage (NCBI taxonomy): Eukaryota > Metazoa > Arthropoda > Insecta > Hymenoptera > Figitidae > Ganaspis > Ganaspis sp. Gsp50. Next base: position 4,316 of record WNHD01005029.1, on the reverse strand, counting down.
TTAAAATTAAATTTAAAATTAAAATTAAATTTAAAATTAAAATTAAATTTAAAATTAAATTAATTGAATTAAATTTAAATTAAGTTTAAAATTGTTTAAATTTAAAATTGCTGCTTTATCGGCTCTAGCTTTAGAGTTTAATGAAATTTAATAAATAAAAATACCCAAAGAAATACATTAAAAAATCAAAGAAAAAAAACAAGTTTTATGTGAACAAATTTTTGACCGTTTAGTCATTGGAAATATTATTGTAAAATATTTATTAATTTTCCATAAGAAAAAAGTGATTACAAAAAAGAGTGTAAAAGTAAAAATTAAATTTTCCTGACTCGGAGTGATCGTTAAATTAAAAAAGTTGGAAATGTTGAAAATTTGAAAATGTTTTACTTTATTGCTAAAGGCCTTTATTTATAATTTTTTACAAAATTGATAAGTTTAAAATTTGTTAAAAAGCTGATAAATTTATAATTTTTCACAAAACAGATAAATTTATAATTACTATTCTGAATAATGTTATCGGTTGTTTTTTTATTTTTATCGCAAAAAAACTAGTAGAAAACGTTATGATTTGCAATACTTAATTCGAAAGTAGTTTGCTGTGATTGAAATTTAAATGTATAACAACCTTATTATAAATTACAATTCGTATCAAGGAAATTAACAAATATTTTCTGGAAAATTAAATTGTGGATTTTTTTCTACTTTGTTCTTGTTTTATAATAATTGATAACAATTATTACAATTGACAACAATTACAATTATTATTTAATGGTTTGTGATATAATTATTATAATATGTATAATTCTTTTGACAATCTAAATTATTTGTTATTATTTTTTGCTTCCTCATACGAAAGCTTTGTTTTTTATTAGTTTCTCTAATTAGTTTTCTTTATTTTTGTTGTGAGTTTCCTTTATTGGTTTTATTAATTTTTGTTGAGTTTCCTTTACTAGTTTTATTACTTTTTTTATTATTATTAATTTTGTATTAGTTTTATTACTTTTTTCTATTATTATTAATTTTGTATTAGTTTTATTAATTTCTTATTGGCTTTTAAATTTTGTATTGACTTTTAAATTTTTTATTAGATTTATTAATTTTGCTTTCTCATAGGGAAGCATTGTTTTATTAGTTTTATTAATTTCTTATTGGTCTTATTAATGTAATATTAGTTTTATTAATTTTGCTTCCTTATAGAGGAAGCATTGTAATCGTGACGATTTTCGATTTTTATTATTTTTATCCATTTTTAATTAGTTTTGCTATTCGTTAAATTAGTGGTTTTAATTAGTTCAAAAAGAATTTTTAATGACAAAAAGCTTTTGAAAATTTTTAAGTTCGTTAATTTTTGGTAAATGAGTCAGTTTTTGGCAATATTTCTTGTTTATTTTAAACTTGATTAGTTTGCTATTATTACAGGGTTTGAAGTCGTCAGAAACTTATCAGTAATTAATCAGTATTTTCTACATAGTTTACACTTATGTTTTATCAGATCGTAGAGGCGATTAAGATTTTAGTGACTTTAACGCTTGGCAGCTGATGTGCTGATAAAACCAGCGCTACTTAATGCTTAGAAGAAAGATAATTACAATAATTACAATGTAAACGCGGTGCTTATTATTTCTCTTGTCAATCTCTTTTTAACACGCTTATTTATTATTCATTTTGTTAAATTAACATAGTTTTAGCACAAGTATATTTTAAGGTCTTTTATTTATTATTTAATTACATATTATTTTTTATAATGTACATACATTTATTTTTCGTTATTATATGTAATTATTATTTGTCTATTTTTTATTTATTTATTATTTATTTATTTTTTATTTATTTATTTATATATTTATATTATATATGTTGTTTGTATGGGTTTTAGGATCCAAAGTACGAAAATCGAAATACGAAATACGAAATCAGTACAGATTTTTAACAATAGTATTATTTTTATTTATTTATTTTTTATTTATTTTATTTTTAATTTATTGTATTTCATCAAACTTATTATTTTATATTTATTTTAAATAATAAAACAAAGCTTCTTCTTGAGGAAGCTTTGTTTTCTGGCACTCAAAATGAAGAATTCGCAGCTAATTTTATTTATTTATTATTTATTTTATCTAACAAATTTTATTCATTAAGAAGTTTTAGGCAAAATTGTTTATAATATTCCGCTTGATGACAGTATATATTTTTTAATCGTTGATAAAATGTTGTGATCTTCAACTAGGTTTCGTTTTTCGAAAATTTCATTTAGAAAGAAAGAAATTAACTTAAATGTTAGAAGACGGTAATTTTAACCAGGGACAGCTGTTTAGTAACAAAATCCATCGGAGGATGCTTTCTTTAACACTAACAGAGCGCTATATTCTAAATTAGGCACCCCTTGTTTACAGTCAACTATTTTAGACCACCAAAAGCCCGCTAATGAATCAGCTGATAGTTCCATAGAAAACTTGATAATTCCAAAAACGAATTTTTCGGCAGAAACGATTTTTTTGGTCAATTATATCGTCCAGGCTATTTTATTCTCTAAAATAATTTGGAAATAATTTGGAAATTTTTAAAAATATTTAAAAACACTTGAAAATATTACAAATTATTTAAATGTACTTAAAATTACTTTAGAATACTTTAAAATAATTTAAAATACTTTAAAATACTTTAAAATACTTTAAAATACTTCAAAATATTTCAAAATCCTTTATATTACTTCAAAATATTTCAAAATCCTTTATATTACTTTAGATTACTTAAAAAGACTTCAAAATTATTTTAAAAGACTTTAAACTATAGATGAAACATTGACGATTTAAAGATACTTTAAAATAGTTCAAAGTGATAATAAAAGATTAGTATTTTAAGTATTTAATAGAGTATAAAAAGAATTTTAAATATTTTAAAAATATTTATAATACTTCAGAAAGTATTTAAAATATTTCAGAGTACTTTCAAATACTTCAAAATATTTAAAAATACTTAAAATTCCTTTAAAAGATTTCCAAATATTTCCTAATACTTCAAAATATTTTAAAACACTTAAAATTAATCTAAATTGCTTTCAGATACTTTAAAATATTTTTAAATACTGTCCAATACTTCAAAATTTATAAAAACACTTGAAATTTCTTTAAAATACTTTAAAATAATTCATGAGACTTCAAAATATTTAAAGTATTAAAAAAAAATAGTATTTTAAGAATTTAATAAAGCATAAAAAGATTTTTAAATGTTTTAAAAATAATTAAAATACTTCAGAGTACTTTAAAATACTACAAAATATTTAAAAATACTTAACATTACTTTAAAAGATTTTCAAATATTTCTCAGTACTTCAAAATATTTTAGAACACTTAAAATTAATTTAAAATAATTCCAAATACTTCCCAATAATTCAAAATATTTTAATATGTTCCAAGATACTTAAAACTACTTTAAATTACTTTAAGATACTTTAAGATACTTTAAGATACTTAAAAATATTTTTCAATACTGATCAATACTTCAAAATATTTAAATATACTTAAAATTACTTTAAAATGTTTCAAAATATTTAAATATACTTAAAATTACTTTAAAATGCTTCAAAATATTTAAAAACATTTAAATTTCTTTAAAATACTTTCAAATAAATCAAAATTCTTTTTAGTTACTTTAAAATACTTCAAAAGACTTCAAAAGACTTCAAAAAACTTCAAAATATTTAAAGTATTGAAAAGAATTAGTATTTTTAGTATTTAATAAAGTATAACATTTTTTTTAAATATTATAAAAGTATTTAGAATACTTCAGAGTACTTTAAAATACTTCAAAATATTTTAAAATACTTGAAAATACTTTCAGAGAAGTCAAAATCCTTTACGTTACTTTAAAATACTTCAAAAGACTTCAAAATATTTAAAGATACTTAATAGTAATTTAAAGTATTTAAAAAATGTAGTATTTTCAGTATTTAATAATTTTCAAATATTTTAAAAGTATTTAAAATACTTCAAGATATTTTAAAATGTTCCAAGATGCTTAAAACTACTTGAAATTACTTTAAGATACTTCAAAATATTTTTAAATACTGACCAATACTTCAGAATATTTAAATATACTTAAAATTACTTTAAAATGTTTCAAAATATTTAAATATACTTAAAATAACTTTAAAATGCTTCAAAATATTTAAAAACACTTAAAATTTCTTTAAAATACTTTCAAATAAGTCAAAATCCTTTACGTTACATGAAAATACTTCAAAATACTTCAAAATCTTTTACATTACTTTATAATACTTTAAGAGACTTAAAAAATTTAAGATATTTCAATTTAGT
>WNHD01005028.1:0-11030 GCA_011057455.1 Ganaspis sp. Gsp50 | reverse complement strand
AGAGGAAGTCGGGTTCGACTTCGAAACGTCAAAGTTGGTGTTTTATTGACTTTGATTTGTTTTGTCTGTGTCCTTATTGGTCGTAATTTCAACATTGTAATTTTTGTCCTTTTCACGAGCAAAAAATCAGGTTTTTCTATTATATCCTCAGTTAATAAAAGTTTTGGACTTTTTAATAACAAAAGTCTCTCCGTGGAGTTACTCTTAATTCTGGTTAGAAAAGGCCACGTGAATACGAGTAATTCTGATAAAAGTCGGCTACGGACGCAAGTTAGAGGGAATGAATGGGGACTTATAGGAGAGAACTGAACTACTCAGTCGGTAAAAAGAGTATTCTTTTTAGCCCATTTTTGGCTGGAACTGTTTATATAAGAGTTAATTTGGATTGATGTCATGTCCAAGATTTTGGATGATAACCTACGTTTATCTTTCTTTTTTCCTGAAATTGTATTTCAAAAATAATAAATCGAACATGACACACTTCAAGGTTTCCTAAAATGATTGCCGTTAAACTAAATCTGCCAGTCGTTTCACAAAAGAGAAATCGATAAATTGTATGTTGATGAACTTATCGACTTGTTTTTTGGAACTACTTGCACTTAAACTGACAAACATATCGCTTTGAAACTGAGGAAATCATCTTAGGAAAGCTTAAAGTGCGTCGTGAATATTTTATTTATTATTGTTGTTGAAAAACAATTTTAGAAAAAGAAAGATAAAGGTAGATTCCTATGTTATTACTGAAGTTTTGGACATAGCCTTAATTTTGTTGCTCGAAACAAGACTTAGTTTTTGGTCTTAAGGCTATGTCCAAGATCCTCAATGATAACATAGGAATCTACTTTTATCTTTCTTTTTCTAAAATTGTTTTTCAACAATAGTAATAAATAAATAACATTTTTCTTGGTACATTTTTTGGTTTTAAGGCTATGTCCAAGATCCTCAATGATATGATAATATTTTTACTAACATTTTGCGTCTTATGATGAAAATAAGACATTTTACAGTCTTTAATATTGAGATATTAAGGCCATGTCCAAGAGGTCGGATGATAATTTAGGAATCTACTTTTATTTCTGTTTTTTTGTGAAATTTTTTTAAATAATAAAAAGACAGACATTCGTAATACATTTTTAAAGGTTTACCAAGATGATTCTTAAGATTTTATAGCAAGATCTTTTCTAGTTTAACTGAAATTAGTGAAAAACTAATATGTCGATAAGTTTTTTTATTGGCTTTATAGTTTTCACTACTTGCAGTATAATTAGAAAAAAAATATTGCTTTGAAACTTTGGAAAACATTTTAAGAAACCTTCAAGTGTGTCATGAATGCCTGACTTATTATTATTGTTAAAAACAAACTTCAGGAAAATAAAAATAAAGGTAGATTCCTATATTATCATCCGGAATCTTGGACATGACCTTAAGCTTTGCTATTAATTTTTAATGAAGAACTATTATTTTTTAGTAAATAACTACTATTTTTTTTAGTGAATACGTATAGTAATTGACTAATTAAATTAGTCGTTTTCTACTAAAAAAAGTAGTATTAAAGAGTAGTATTTTTAAATAAAAATTGGTCAATTTTTACTATTTCAATCGATAAATGACTTTAATTAGTAATTATCTACTAATTTAATATCGAAAAGTCGGTAACTGATTGAAATAGTAAATATTTACTATTTTTTAGTGACGTGCTAATAATATTTAGTTAGAAATTACTCAGTTAATTGATAAATAACTACTAATTGAACAGTCAAACTTTACACATTTCAATCATTAGTAATTTCCTAATCAAATTAGTACTTTTCTACTAAAATTAGTAGTTTTCTACAAAAATTAGTACTTTTCTACAAAAATTAGTATACTTTTCTACAAAAATTAGTAATTTTCTACTAAAATTCGAACTTTTCTATTAAAATTACTACGATTCTACTAAAATTAGTACGTTTCTACAGAAATTAGTACTTTTCTACTAAAAGTAGTAGTTCCCTGACAAAATTAGTAGTTCTCTGACAAAATTAGTAGTTCTCTGACAAAATTAGTAGTTCTTTGACAAAATTAGTAGTTCTCTACCAATATTAGTAGTTCTCTGCTAAAATGAGTAGTTTTTCACCAAAATTAATAGTTTTTCACTAAAAATATATAAATCTCTACCATTTCAATCGGTAAACGACTTTTCAGTATTCAATCAGTATAGAAAATATAAAGTTTCAATGAAATTTGACTAAAAAATTAGTAAAAATACTTACTAACTGAAAAAGGACTTTACACTGATTCAAATTGGTGATCGACTTCCCATTAATTTAAATTGGCCGACGTTTCACTAATTTGAATGTAAAGAGTAGGCTGAAAATGAATCAGGCAATTTATAACATTAGTGATTGTGAGTAGATAGCATTGTTAAATGAATATATATGTTTTTAATTATTCGACAAAAGGAAAATGCAGTTATACGCTAAATTCATTCTCGTGAAGATAATTTTGTTTCGTGAAATGGAGTTCGATTCTCCAGTGTTCTAAATTTCTTTCAATATTTATTGACAATAGCTTTTGTGTTCTAAATTAATAATTCGGTGGGTTATTTAAAACCCACCTGTGGATAAGTTTTCAGCGTTTGCATCAACAGATGATAAAGGGTAGGGGGTCTATGTAAATTTCGGTAGCCTTACAATATGTTTTTATATTAATAAAAAAATTTTGCGTGAATGCTCTTGAAATAACTTAAAAAATCTTAATATACAAATATCTAAATCAAATAACTTTACAATAACTTTAAGAATAACTTTAGAAAACTTTAGAGTAACTTTAGAATAACTTTACAATAACTTTACAATAACTTTAGAATAACTTTTTAGTAACTTTAGAATAACTTTACAATAACTTTACAATAACTTTAATTTAAAGTTGTATATTAGAGGGTTATTTATTAATAACGAAACTTGATTATAACAAACCTAAATCCTAATTTTTAAACCAAATGATATCTTTCTAGTTTATGAAAAAACATACTAATTGTTCACATATGCGGTTTTAATAATAATAATTATTACCAAAGCAAAAAATATACAATATACATTTTTTTATTGAGAAAAAATAACCAATATACTGAATTTTTAACTCTAATGTTATAATTAATTAAAGTAAATTTAGTTTAAAATATGTAAATATACAATGTACATTTTTTTATTGAGAAAAAATAACCAATATACTGAATTTTTAACTGTAATGTTGTAATTAATTAAATTAAATTTAATTTAAAATGTATCTGTTCATAAACGTAATTATTTAATGGTAAAAGAATAAAATTACTTGGAATAAAGAGTTGTATATACACCTTCTAAATGAAAATTCGTTAATGCAATTTGTTTTAAAATCAATTTATTCGCACGATGAGTTTTCAGCGAATTCGAGAGATTTCGTTAATACACACTCACAAAGTCTATTGATATAAAAATTTAATGCTATAATACCTCCATTGATAAAACAATCTGTCGATATATATGAATATAGTAATTTATTTTTCGCAAATGTTGTAAAGAGTTAAAACAGTGAAAATACTTCAATTGCAAGCCCTCTCTGTTTTACGAATTTTATAGCTCCTCTGGCCAACAATACTAAATTTAAATACCCTTTTAATACGATAATAATAAACGAACCGGAAACCAGCATTATCCAAACATACATTTCGATTAAAAATTCATTACTCGACAGAAGAGGGTAAATTCATTTCACAACGTTCAAACTTCTTAGTTTTTGACAATTTTCATTCGTGCAAAATATCAACAATGATGATAATGAGAATGATAATGATAATACTGATAATAATAATACTGATAATAATAATTATAATTATAAGAGGGGAAAGTCATTTTACAACTTTCAATTTTCTTAATTTAGGGCAATTTTCATTCGTGAAAATATCAATAATGATAATGATGATACTGATAATATTGATAATAATAATGATAATAATAATGATAATGATGATAATAATAATATTGATAATAATAATGATAATGATAATAATAATAATGATAATCATATTCATAATAATAATTACAAAAAAGAAAAATTAATTTCACCTGGTTAATCATAATAATGATATTGAAGATAATAAAAACAATGATAATAGTAGTGATAAAATAATAAGTTTTTCATATAAAAATGCACTTATTGCTCTTGTAAACTTGTTTTTTAAAAAAGAATGCATTTTTAACTTATAAATATTTATTCGGAAAAACGAAATTCATGTTTTTATTATGAAAGTCCGTAAATGTGGAAACAATTTTCGTTTCAATTGAGAGAGGAATTTTTAATTAGAGCAATGATGTGATTCGAAAAGATTCATTGGGGAATGAAATTTTAATTATTTGAATAATTGTGTTCACACGTAGAGTAAATATTGTAGTATTTATTTATTCAAAAACAATACACTGGTTAATACCTTTGAATAAAAAAGAATTAACAAAATTAGCTAGTATTATTTTACAATTATAAAAAACGTGTTTCCATCAGCAATTCGTATTTTTTTATCTTTAACAATTATGACTTTTAGAAGCATTTTACAAAATTGGATATTTGCTGTTATTCAAACAATTATCAAAATTTCGAAAATTACATTCTCGTGCAGATAGTTAATTACATTATCCACGTCAATAACTGCTCTGTGAATACATACCTCTGAGCAAGAAAATGAATACGTAAATTTATTCTCCCTTCTGGATGTGGAAATCTCAAGTTATTTTTCTTGGTAGACTCTGTGTAATATTTTTACTCTTCTCAGTAAAATCACAAGGAAAATATATGGATACATAAGTCTTTGGTAAATGCTTTTATTGTACTTTTCATTTTTAATCGTTTAGGATTCGATTCGAATAAAATCACTTTTTTGGCTGTTTTTTAATTTCTTACTTTCTTTTTAATTCTCTCAATTTTGGTAATTTTTTCACTTTCTGTTTTATTTCTTGATGTTACTTTTTTATTCTTTGATTTTTAATTATTTCACTTTCTTTTTCAATTCCATTTTTCGTTTATTCTTTCACTTTCTTTTTTAATTCTTTCAATTTATTTTTTAATTCCTTATTGACGTTCTTTTTTCGTTCTTTGATTTTTTTTAAATCCTTTCACTTTCTTTTTTAAATCCTCTCACTTTCTTTTTTAATTCTTTTAATTTATTTTTTAATTACTTGACGTTCTTTTTTCGTTCTTCAAATTTTTTTTAAATTCTCTCACTTTCTTTTTTTATTCTTTCAATTTATTTTAATTCCTTGACGTTCTTTTTTTTTAAAATTCTTTCACTTTCTTTTTCAATTCTTTAGTTTTTTTTAATTCCTTCACTTTTCTTTTCAACTTCTTGTCTTTATTTTTTAATTCCTTGGATTTCTATTTTATTTCCTTGACTTTCTTTTTCAATTCCTTGACTTTCGTTTTTAATTCCTTAACTTTCGTTTCTAATTCCTTGACTTTCTTTTCTAATTACTTGACTTTTTTTTTTAATCCTTTGACTTACTTTTTTTCTTAATTCGGTGTCATTTTTATAAAGAATATATCCTGTTTGATTTGCTTTGTTTTTCCGTAGAGAGAAGTTTGTTCTGGTTTTTGTATTGTAATAAATAAACTTGTACTATTGTTTTCCTTATTAGGCATAAAAAAATAATTTAAAGATAGAAGATTATCATTCAATCAACATTTATAGGAAAAATTCAACAAATTAACTACAAAGTTAGTTCTTTATTCAAAATAATAAATGCCAATTTGTATCGTCTTTCCAACCTTTTATGTTTTTAAAATAACTCCGTTTATTATCTTTTTATTGAAAATAGCTTCTGGTGTGTTGATTTTCAGTTAAAATTGAATCAAACAAAAATAAATTGAATCGGATTCCATGTAGATTGAAAAATAAATTGGTCAAATAAGACCAATTAATTAAAAAGAAAATTAATCGATACATCTATGAGATTGTTATTATTTATTATTTTATTGTTTATTTTTTTATGATTTATTATTTGGTTTATTATTTTATGATTTACTATATTATTGTTTATTATTTTATGATTTATTATTTGGTTGTTTATTATTTTATGATTTACTATATTATTGTTTATTATTTTATGATTTATTATTTTATTGTTTATTATTTTATAATTAATTATTTTATTATCCATATTACTTTACTATTCATCATTTTATGATTTACTATTTTTTTATCCATTACTTCACTATTTATATTATTCGACAATTAATTATTTTCCTATCCATTATTTTATTATTCATTATTTGCAATGATCGATTAATTGCTGGAATTAAAAATAGGTTGACTCTGGTTGTATTGAAAACACAGGATAATTGATTTATTTAAACGTATTATGAAATACGCGCTCATTTTGTGAAAGCGGCACTTAATCGTTTTAATTAAAAAGCGTTTTAATTTCGTGAAAATCCAGTGTAATTAAATATTATACGAAATGTTTGATTGGCTGGTATGATTTTAGTATGATGAGAGAATACAAGGAGAATGAAAAAATTGCCAATTGGTTTTTGTCTTCCTCTTTTTTTTCAACAACGTTTAGCATGTTGCTCGCGCAATAGATATCGACGCAATCTCAGTAAGGCAAGTTTTAATCGATGAGTTTGATTCGTGGAATCAGAGTTATCGAGAAGAGGGTCATATTGTAGATTGGAGACCCGTAACAATATTCGCAAGTAGTTTACCAAACTCATTGATTCCCAACGCTTGGCTGATCAAAATCGCCCTTCTCTACTTTGCCTCACTCGAGCTTTATTCTCCTGTTATTCTCCGCAACAACAAAACACATTCAATAATAAATAGATGATGCTTTTACCTCGATTTAACAATGTTACAATAAATGCAATTTATCCATACCTTTTTATATAGCTTTTCCATCGGAAGATTCTGTTTGCTCCTCAGGCTTTGTTTATTGTATTTCGTAAATATTATTCAGAATATACTTCTTCTTGAATTTATTGAAAATATACTTCTTCTTGAATTAATTGAGAATGTACTTTTTCTTGAATTAATTGAGAATATACTTTTTCTTGAATTAATTGAGAATATACTTTTTCTTAAATTAATTGAGAATATACTTCTTCTTGAATTAATTGAGAGTATACTTACTCGGAGAAAAATTGCAAGAAAAAAGTATACTTAATAGTTGTGTGTAAAATGTACCTAAAAAGTTGAGTTGAACTAAAGCTGAGTTTGGTAAAAATTACTTAATTACTTAAGTGAAATTTAGGTAATAAGGTTAAGCGAAAATTACTGAACCTCACTGAATTTTTACATAACTTTTATAGTAAAGTATACTTTAATTATTAGTTGGTATGTTTTGGAAAAAATGAACTGCATTATTCAACTACATAGTTTGGTAAAATTTACTTAACTTTATGCGTAGATTTCACATAAGTTTTTAAGTATTAAGTTATTAATTAATTTTTACCTAATTAGTTGAACTCAACTTTTCATGGGTATTTTTTATTTTTATGTGTACTTTACGTAACTATTAAGTAGATTTTACTTGCAATTTCTCTCCGTTTTTTGTTTATGAAAAACTTAAAGGCGATTTTTTATTTATCTAATCATTGCTCCAGAATTAATCCATTAACGTAAAAAGAAGAAGCAAAATAGACTGTTTGAAACTTGTAAATAAATATTTAAAAAATTTGCAAACGACAAAAACTTAATGTAAAAAGAAGAAGCAAAATAGAATATTTGAAACTTAATAAATACTTAAAAAATTTGCAAACGACAAACACTTGTATCTATAAATGAGACTCTTTAGTTCTTAGACGAACATAGAAAAGACAATTCAATTGAATTCAAGAGGTTTGAAAGAACATTAAAAAATTATGTGAATTATGTCCTACTAGAAAGCAAGTTGTGCAACGATTTAAAAAAGCGTGTAAACTTTTAAAACACCAAGTTTAAGGAATAACAAATTTTTAATTGAGGGAAATAGCTTATCTCGGAAGGAACATTTAAAAATTTGAAGTTCACTAAACAGAATTCACCCTTGAGAGGCGTTGAACCTAAAAGTTGGTGATAACTTTTCATCTTCCCCTAAGGGTGGCTTTCACCAAGTTGTACATCAACTTTTTTGTTTTCTTAAAACGAAGGCAGTCCTTCAGACCTTAAGTAAGACCTTTTTAAACTCGTTATTTTCACACATTCTTTAATTGACTGATCTTTATTCTTACTTTTTTTTCGATTAAATTATTCCATGTATACTGAAAAAGGATATTACGTGCAAAAACTCTTTTTTTCTTCAGCTAATTCTTAGCTATAATAGCTAAAAAAATTTGCCATCTACGCAGGAGAAACAAAATGTTATATTACAAGAACTTGGATTTTTAGTCATACATTGAAAAAAAATTTATTTGATTCAAATAACCATTTACTTGTCTATTATCAAATAAATGTTTATTTGAACCAAGTAATTATTATTTGAACCAAGTAATTATTATTTGAACCATATAAATGGCATTTGAATCAATTATTTCTGTATTTGAATCAACTACTGTTCATTAGACTCAAATAATAATTACTTGGTTGAAATAAATATTTATTTGATAATAGACAAGTAAATGGTTATTTGAATGAAATAAATTCTTTTTCAGTATATGGCTGTAGAATTACAATTTATCTTGGAATTTAACAGGTGATGCATTGAAAAATAACATTTTGTTCTTTTTTTGCATATAATAGCAAACCCATTTCGCTGAAATAGCCAAACATTAGCTGCAACAGCTAAATTTGTTTCTATGTGTCAACGAAAAGTGATTTGCAGTCCTTATTTCTCTCTAAATCCAAATAAGTGAGAATGCACTTATTTTATGTCTAGTCTTTTTTTTAATAGTCTTTCACTGCACTTAAAATAAGTGAAAATTAACTTATTTTAAAGTCAAATTTCACTTATTTTAAGTGCATTGAAGATTTTTGACTTAAAATAAGTGAAATACCATTTATTTGGATTTAGAGAGTTGAAAGAAAACAATTTTGAATTTTGAAGAAACAATTTAAAAGAAATAATTTGTTGACAAACTGTTTAATTGCATGACAATGCAATCAAACAATGCATATTATGTGCATTGTTGTATCATAAATTATTCGGTTAATTAATATTTGATGGAAACAAACATTTTTCCAACACAGTAAAAAGAAAATCGTATTTTAAGATGCATCGGAAATTAATGCTATCTTGAAAATAAGATTGGTCTGCCTATTAGTATGCTTTCCATGTAAATGAAAATAAGATGTCATCTTAAAATCAACAAGGTTTGCCTTAAAAATCTTGCAACTTAAATTATGACTTATTTTCCGTCTTAAAATAAGATTTACTTTTTACAGTAAAGCATATTGAAAGAGCAATTCACAGCATTAATATACAATTGCTTTGACGATGACTAATTGGCAAAGTGGATTTTTTCTTGCCTAGAAAGTCAAACAATTGAGTTAGGTTATATTGTGTGATAATGAAACAAAGCGATCGCGTGGTTTAAAGTTATAGTTGTCGTAAGTCACTCTTGTAGTTGTATACTGAGGAGGAAGAGAGTCCGTTGAAGCCACAGGTTCATAAACTATGCGCTTGGTAGTGGGGTCGTTGGCGGAACGAGATGGCTAGAGAGATGCTACGTAGGTTTTAGGGGTGCGGAGGTTAAGAGCTGTACAGTAGCGCTCAAGTTAGGGGTAGGTAGTCAGTTTCATAGAGAGTGGAGAGGGGGAAAATAGGGGAGAATGGAAAGGGATCGGAGAAAAGCTGAGCGCAAGTAAAGAGGGGTTCTTTAACGATATATACGTGTGTAAAGGTTGTGTGTGAAAGTATGTGGGTAAAACGACCGGATGAAAGGATAGTGGTGAACGGGGTGGGGGGTGAAAACTGCCTCTTAACACTCATGCCTTAACGTTTACCCCTTCTACTCTCTATGCTCGTTTCCAGCCATAACCCTCTCTCTGTAGTAAATCTGCTTTCCTCCACTTTCGGGGCTCTAATGTTCTCTCCACTCTTATACTGATATCGTGGTATTTTATCTCTACCTCTTTTCTTTCTCTTTCACCTCTATTTCTCTGTTTTTCTATTTCTCTATATTTCTCTATTTTTCTACTTTCCTACTTTCCTACATTTCTACTTTTCTACTTCTCTACTTTTCTACTTCTCTATTTTTCTATTTCTCTATATTTCCCTATTTTTCTACTTTCCTACATTTCTACTTCTCTTTTTTTCTACTTCTCTATTTTTCTATTTCTCTATATTTCTTTACTTTTCTACTTTCCTACATTTCTACTTCTCTATTTTTCTATATTTCTTTGTTTTTCTACTTTCCTACATTTCTACTTCTCTATTTCTTTACTTTTCTACTTCTCTATTCTTCTCTTTCTCTATATTTCTTTGTTTTTCTACTTTCCTACATTTCTACTTCTCTATTTCATTTTTTTACTTTCCTACATTTCTACATCTCTATTTCTCTACTTTTCTACTTCTCTATTTCTCTATATTTCTTTATTTTTCTACTTTCCTACATTTCTACTTCTCTATTTCTCTACTTCTCTACTTTTCTATTTCTCTATATTTCCCTGTTTTTTTTACTTTCCTACATTTCTACATCTCTATTTCTCTAATTTTCTACTTCTCTATTTTTCTATTTCTCTATATTTCTTTATTTTTCTACTTTCCTACTTTTCTACTTCTCTATTTCTCTACTTTTCTACTTCTCTATTTTTCTATTTCTCCATATTTCTTTATCTTTCTACTTTCCTACATTTCTACTTCTCTATTTCTTTACTTTTCTACTTCTCTATTTTTCTATTTCTCTATATTTCTCTATATTTCTTTATTTTTTTACTTTCCTACATTTCTACTTCTCTATTTCTTTACTTTTCTACTTCTCTATTTTTCTATTTCTCTATATTTCCTTGTTTTTTTACTTTCCTACATTTCTACATCTCTATTTCTCTACTTTTCTACTTCTCTATTTCTCTATATTTCTTTATTTTTCTACTTTCCTACATTTCT
>WNHD01005027.1:0-10598 GCA_011057455.1 Ganaspis sp. Gsp50 | reverse complement strand
TAAAATATAGACTTTATATAGGTCAATCAATTAGTTTTTTAATGCAAAAAATTTTTGCAAAAGGAACTGTTAAGAAAAAATCAAAATTTTAAAAGTTATATTAAAATAATGGAATTTTAAACGTCAAAAATCGTTGAAAATTGTCATTTACTCTATCAATTCTTGGTCAAATATAGACTTTATATAGGTTAATCGATTCGTCTCGACACAAAGAATATAATTTTTTCATTGATAAATTTACTGCTTTATTAGAGAAAAAATATTCTTTAAAATACCGTATCTTTTGAAGAAAAAACGATCTTAAAATTTTTTGATTGATTATTTCTAAAATTCCAAGTGTTTGTTTCTTGATTTTTATGAGTGTAATAAATGTGCCAAATTTCATTTGGCATTCTCAAGATAGAGAGTCCACCAAAGACGACCACACACACACATAAATCTGGACATTCCCCTAAAACTTCGTATTTATGCTTTTTAGATGAAATTGAGTTGATTTAGACTATTTTTAGAAAATCGAAAATTGGCACGATTACAATGCTTCCTCTATAAGGAAGCAAAAAGTGTTATTTTTATGTGCTTTTAATTAATTATTTGTTATTAGTTTGGTATTTGACAATTTTATTGAAGTTTTTGCAAGATAATTCAAACTTTTTCTTGTAAAATAGCCGTAGCAGTTTTTTTCTTAACAAAAGGAAACCATAATTTTGATCGTCGCAAAAAGTTTGCACTCTAAATCTAAATTAGTGAAAAGTTGTCTACCAATTTAAATTTTGAACTATTAAGTCAAATACTGAAATTTTACTTAAAAATAGTGCAAATATTTATTATATTTCAAATTGATTTGCAACTTTTTACTAATTCAAATTTGGAGAATAAATTTTATTGCGGACAGGTTTTCTAGGGTTAAAGCAGGAGGAAAATTCTACAAGAAAGGATGAACCAGGATTTGATAAGGTTTTCAATACCTCCTGCTTTCCTCCTTTTATCATCTGATTTTGTCAATAACTAGAGGTTCCAGGGGGAAAGCAGGGTTTACTTACACTGCAAATAAAACCTTCTTTAATTCTTTTACATCCTAAAATTTAGGGGCCACGAGGATGTAAACACGTCTAACTATTCGACTCGGAGAATTGAAAAATTCTATCGAAATCACACTCCACATGAAGGTAAAGATCGACTATGTCATTTTTGACATTGTTGAACAGAATGCGGGCATTTTATTGATTATCGCATTTTTGGGAAGGTTGAACCGGGTTATTGACTTTAATCTATTCTTTAGCAGAATTTCAATCAGCAATGTCATTCTCATAGGTTTTATTCTATTATTTTGCATTGTAATACTGTCGCAATTAAGAGGAGATATAAAACAAAATTTTCAGAAACAAATTTATTTTAGAATAACGAAAAATCAAGAAAGTACTTTTTAAATGCAAAAAGAAATCTAGTCTCGAAAATCTGAAAGAGTGCGGATATACCCATTGAAATAGTAAGAAATTTAACAATTGATTCTAAAACTACTAATTTATAGTATAAATTCAGATTTATAGAGAGTGATCACAATTTTAGTGAAAAAGGCACAGAATTTGCAGAAAAATTATTTTCAATCTTGTTTTCAATTAACATGTTCCTTCAAAAAAGAATTATTTACCTAGTTATTCTTATTATGAGGGTGTACAAAATATTCATGTTAAAAACTTCGGTTAATAACCATTGTTTATTATTATTGACTAGTTTGGCAAAAAATTTAAAATTTAAAGTAAAATTGAAATATAAAATTGTGTAAATTCGGGTTTAGTTATCTTCTCGATTCTTTCGTCAAAAATAATTTGGCGCTAGTAAATTGAATGATTACAAATTAAACCAAGTAATCAGAAATTAATTGAAAATAAGTAAAATAATTATAAAATAAGTAAAATCTGGTTATAATGGTTAGAGACTTGTTTATATAAAAAGTAACATTTAAACAATATTTAATTGTAAATTACTCACGTTTAGCTGCTGGATGATTTTATTGTAGGCCCAGATCCATCTTTGTTTCGCAGTCATCTCAGGTCTTTCTTTGAGTTGGGGAGGAATTGGAGCTGGTCCCACCATTTCCAGGAGTTTCTCATCAGGAAGAGGTTCTGGAGGACTTCTTGGAGGAGTATCCATTTGCACACTTTCATCCAAAGATGCTTGTTTTGTTATACTCCCTACAAAAATATTTTTATTTAATAAATTAATTACTCGGAATTAAAATATTTAGCCTACACGGAAAAAATTGCACCGTGTGGATGCGATAAAGGTACGGGGACGCCGCTTATATTAGAAAAGATAGATTTATATTATTTAAATAACTTTACGAAAAATTCTTAGCAATTCAATTCGTTTTTAGGTCAAAGTTAAATTTTAATCCTTTTGAGGACTATTAGTTTATTCCAAATTAGTTTTATTCAAGTTAGTCAAAAATGTTTCATTCATTATTATTTCTAAAATTTCAAGAAAAAGGAAGATAAAGATAGATCCCTAGATTATCATTCAGTATCTTGGACATGACCGTAAGTTGCAGTAATTTTTAGATTCTCATGTAAAATTATTTAAGTCTTTCTCTTACTAGAAAGAAAAATATTTCCTCTATGGAAAAAAGCAATAAATCAAAGATCATTTATATATAAGAAATCATACATAATATTTATATATGCACTTTTAACCTAAAAATTATAATTAAATACGTAAATTCCGAGTTTCGCAGGTTTTTTTCAGAAAAATAATACGTACTTTATAATGTCTGTTTTTTTAAGGTTGTATAACTGTTATTTAATTATTAAAATAGTCTCGAGCAATGTATTAAAAGGAAAATGTAGCAGAATGAATTTATTATCTTTAATTGACATAACCTCAAACTGCAAAGTAGATTTCAAAGTTATTGGAAATACAAAAATGTACTAGAAAGCAATTGCTTAACACAAGAATCGCATATTTTTCAAATCTTTTAAACAAAATAGAAAGAGAAATATTTTTAGACTCAGTCTTTTATTTTATAGTTTCATAGTTTCTAAACATGTTTGTCCGCTTTATTGCCTATAAACTTTATCAAAGCGGATAGTAACGTATTTCAGAACTGTCGTCAGATTCTAAACTGAAATGTGTTTATATTTATTTGCAGATTATAAATTCTCTTTGTCTTTTAATTCAATTTTCCTTTATAATTTATTTTTTCCGCTTCTACATTTTACTTTTTTTTTAATAACGTTTAATTTCGAAGAGAATGGTCGACTTTGATATTAAATTATTTAATCATTAAAATTGCGAATAAACTATAATAACTTGCAAATATCATCTCTTACAGTATCGGAATTTAATTGAGTAGTCTCTGAAACTGATTGTGAGCCAAAATTTCTTGAATATTCGAACCTAAAATTCAGAGAACTTTATGCGAAACATGAAAATGATACTATTTGACAGAATATTCGATACTACAATATTCCCTGAAAATTCAAATCTCCTATTGTGAAAATTTAGAAAGAAAAATTCTTGAAATATGTTTTTGTCAAAAGGTTATAATTTATTGAAAAATCATAAATCTATAATACTGTAAAAAGACACATTTTAATCAAATACTGTAAAAAGGTAACAAGTGTTAAACAAACTAGTTCAAAAATTGGAAAAATCTTGCACAAAAACGTGTTCTAAGGAGTTTCAGTATATAGAATCTGAACCAGAAGTGAACTTAAAATATTTTTAAAATATGAAAAGATATATTTAAAAGGACCATGTAAAATGTTGCAGTCGCATCGTAATTAAAAATACAGATCCATATAAAATTACGTTAAAAAATACACAATATTATTTAATATTTTCAAATAACATTTTCAAAGGAATAACTTTTTGCTGTTACTATCCACAAACCTAAAAATTAAATATGCGACGAATTACGTGCTCACAATCATTGAAATAATATTCATAATTTAGAATAATAAATTTTATTCCTTTATATATAGACTGTTCTGAATCATGGTATATATTATAATATTATTAATATTTTAGATGCAAATTGTGTTCGTATTGTCTGGTACAAAAAAATAATCCGTTAAAAAACCATTAGCGTTGCATTCATAATTTGTTGAAATTCATTTCAACTATATATGTCGCACTTCGAAGAAAGGGACCTTAGAAGCAAACAATTATAGGTTATGTTTGATGATATGTAGTTTTATAACTTGATCAAAGAGTCGTTTTTAATTCTTTGCAATCAAAATTGAGTTGTTTATGAATACCTTATGTGTCTACTATCAAGAAAAGCTATTTTCGACTAGAAATAATTAAAAAGGAAGCTTTGATCAAGTTAAAACTATCATCAAACATTACCTACAATTTTTTTGTTATAAGGCATCTTTCTTCAGAGTGCATCACAAATATCTTTTTTAAATACTTTTATTATAGTTTGAAGTTGTCAATAGATTTATACCCTTAACAATTACAAAACAACTGTTGTAAGTTTTACAAAATTATGGCAATTTTAGAGAAGTGATTTTTTTATTTACTTTTTCAAAAAATTAAGAAGACTCTTACCTCTTGGACTACCGGATGTTGGTGATCCTTTATAAGGTTCCACCAAAGAATTTTCTCTTTCTAAACCTCTTAATAAGGCTTCCTCTCCTCTTTCATACCTATTATTTAAAATCAAATCGGTTAGTGGAGAATAAGTCATAAAAAAGAATAAAAAAAGTTATAAAAAAGTCAGTAATAAAAAGAAATAAAATCATAATGTTAATTATGATACAATAATATTATGTCATAATAATAATAATAATAATAATAATAATAATAATAATAATAATAATAATAATAACAGTAATAATAATAACAAAATTATTTCCCTCTAATTTATTAATGATTAAGTTTCTGGAAACTTAAAAGCGATCAAAACTTTTCAACCAATAAAACTATTAATAAATTATTTCGAAAGTGGTACACAGATAAATGGATGCACCATTGAAAGTAATAAAACTTAAAATGAGTTTGTACTATTTAAATTGATCCACAAAACAAAACTTTTTTAGGCTTAAAATAAAATTAGAAATAAAGTAAAATTGCTTAAATTATATTTTCTCAACAGTGACATAGTTTTAGATCCTGGCTGATTTTCTTTTGTTCAAATTTTTATTCTTATATATCCATTATCTATTTATCAGGTACTTAACTAAATTTTGTTAAAGAGCAGAACATGTTATCTTTTATCTTTAAATTTCGTCATAATATTTACAGTACTTAAGGTCGCGTCTAAGAACATGGACGATAAATTAGAAATCTACCTCCATTTAAATTTTTTTTCTGAAATTTCTATCTAAAATTAATAAAAAATCAGACATTCATGACACACTTAAAGATTTCTTAATATGAATCCCAAAGTTTGAAAGCAATATTTTTTCTACTTTAACTATAAGTTATGGGAAACTAATAAGCCGATAAACAAACTTACCGACATATTAGTTTCTTACTACTTACAGTTAAAATAGAAAATACATTACTTGGAAAGTTTGAGAACCATATTAGGAAACCTTCAAGTGAATCATGAATATTTGAGTTATTATTTTTGAAAATCAAATGCATACAAAAATAAAAATAAAGGTAGATTCCTTATTTATCATCCGAGTTCAAAAACTCAAATTTCGAACGGGTTTTAAAAAAGATTTTGAAATTTTACAAACACTGCAAGTTTTAAATTCTTAGATAATTATATAAAATTTATGGCATTTGTACAATTTAACAATTGATTTGTTACAATAAATAAATAATTTTGTTTTCTACATTTAAAAATCACCTTTTGCGTAATAATAACGCTAAAAGTCTTTTTTCATTAAAATGAATAATTTCTTTTCTATTAATATTGATTCTCAATTTTGATATTTTTTTAAAACATCCAAATTAATTTTTCATATACAACTCTTATGTTAAAAAAAGTCCTATGTGCTGAACATTTTTTAAAATGTCACACAAGAAATGTGAGGACTAAGGATAATGCCCAGAAAGTTAAAAACGCCATTTGTTTTCTCGAAAAACTCAAAATTGTGCCAAATTGTGATAGATTTGTGCTCTTTTGTGACCCAAAACAATTTTTGAAAAAATTAAAATTTTACTAAAAACCAATTTTAGCACGAGAAACGTCATTTTGTTTAAACGAAAAAACCAAATTGTGCTAAGAGTACTGAATACCTACAATAATGCGCTGCCAAGCAATTTTCAAAACTACTATAAAGTAGAAATTTTTAAAAACTAAAAAGGTGCTCTTTTATGATAGCCTATAGGGAAATAAAAAACCTCCAACTCAACTATGCTTAAAAATTAATATTTTTTGAAAAAAGAAACAAAATTATGAAATTTAGAAAAAATTTTCGTAATTTTTGAATGTTTACAAAAAAAAAATCGATTTTAGAGGAAAGATGTAAAAATATTTTTTATTGTGCTAGGCTAGCATAAATCAAGAAAACTTTTCTTTTCAAAATTTCGAGTTTTTAAAATTAAAAAAAAGAATATTTTTAAGACCTTTAGATTTGATTTTTTACAAAAATTTTTTATTTTATTGCAAATTCGGATGGGTGTTTTTTTTATTGCACTAGACTAGGACAAACAGTACAAATTTTGTTTTTTCAAAATTTTAAGTTTTTAAAATTTTTGAAAACTAAAAATTGCCTTTGCTAAATATTTAAATATTTTTGAAATTTGCTTTGCAGCACATTATTGTAGGTATTTGGAAGATTATTACTTTTAAATTATAACTTTTCTTTTCCTAAATTAGTAATTTTTTCAAAACAGTTTTGCGGCAAAATTTGATACAAATCTAACGAAGATAATACAAGAATGTAAATTTTTGGAGGTTGGTTTTTACATTAAGTTAAAAAAAAAGCAATTTGGCTATTTTTATAGAATACTGAAATTGTGAATTAATGTAACATGCAGAAGAAGCATTTTAACAATATTTTTTATAAAAAAAATATATTAAATTATCGTTGAAGACCTACTCTGCATCTACCTAAGGCGACCTAACACCCAGTTTTCGTCCACTTTAATTTTGATTATAACTTTCGTAATTAATTTAATTTCTTCAATGTTTTTACGAAAACCAACTGAAATGATTCTATGTTATCGATAATACAATAATTTCATTAGTTAATTTACATTATAATAGGGGAGATTTGTAAGAGTAGACGGAAACTGGATCAATCACAGTATTAAATTTTTTTTAAACTTTTCGCAATAATTACCACTTTATTTAGGTATTTAAAGTGTCCATTACTTTCCCCACGACATTATTTGACGGAAGTAATGACGGTTTAAAATGGAAAAGAACCATTAGTTCACGCAAACACTTTAAGGGCATGTAATGGAGAATGACGTAGGCGGTCACGTGACCCATAAGGCAAATTTTTTCCGCCGTTTTACCCTTAAAATAATAAACATATTGTTATTAAAATTGGTATGTATTCTTAAAATATCATCATAGTGGTCTGTCTGGTATAAATTTATTAATAATTTTGTCTAAAAGTTCTTTTATAAAATTTTGAAAAGTCAACTAAGCGCAACACGATAATTTATTATAAAATAATTTTTAAATAAAACTATTAATAAATTCACACCAGACAGACCATTTTGATGATATTTTATAAATGTATACCAAATGTCATAACGATACGTTTATTATTTTAAGAGTAAAACGGCGGAAAAAATTTGCTTTATGGATCACGTGACCACCAACCTCATTTTTCATCACATGCCCTTAAATAATAATAGATACGACGGTGGCTCCGCCATCGTGCACGGAAAAAAATCTAAGTTTTATAGTATAAACCATCTCACGAAATTTTAGCGTGAGTCCAGCACTTACCAATAAAGCAAGAAAACATGAAATAAGAGTAAGAATTTCTATTTTATCGGTAAGAGCGGAGCTTAAGCTAGAAAATCGAGAGACGATTCATACGGTTCATACCATAAAGCTTAGATTTTTCTTTTCGTGTGCACTTCCATTATTTAACCACTTGCGTATCGACCTATAAAATGACAAAGTGTGCGAAAAATGTCTAGAATTTTAAGTAGATTAATTTTCATGACACCTGGTGTTTATGGGTTTTTGGGGTCATTGAATGCAAATCGGATGTTACGAATGGAAATTTAAAATGGCGGATCCAATATGGCGGAAGAATTTTCAAAAAATAATTAGATTTGTTTGAAACTTGGTACTTTTTTTGGGGAATCGATAAATACAAATCTAATGTTAGATTTATAAAATTCAAAATGGCGGATCAAATCTGGTGGACCATTATATTAAAAATGTGATTAGATTTCTTTGAAACTTGGTACTTAAGGGTTTTTAGGATCGCTGAATACAAATCGAAAGTCAGATTTACAAAATTCAAAATGTCGGATCCAATATGGTGGACGAATTTATAAAAAATAAACAAAATCTCTTCAATTTTGTTACTCGGAGGTTTTTGGGGTCTCTGAATAAGAATCTCATGATTCCTGGTTCTGCATTTGAAAGCAAATTTTGTGTAATAAAAATTTTGAACTTAATATATTGCATGATTTTCAAAAATTGACTAAATTCTTTTCTTTGAATGTTTTATGTAGTTTGATGAATACAAAATTTAATATTGACAATTTTGCAACTTGAAAATTGCAATGTGTCAAACCATTCTCGAGATATTTTGTTAACAAGAAAGCATGACATACACACACACACATTGTTGTTCTCGTATGAAGAAGCAAAATTTTTCTTTATTTTTTAACAAAGATATCAATTTCATTAAATTCTAAAAATATTTGTCAGCCATATTGGATTCTCTATATTTAATTTTGGAAAGTCATGAGAATCTTATTCAGAAACTCTAAAAATCTCCGAGTAACAAAATGGAAGAGATTTTGTTAAATTTTTGAAAAATTGTTCGCCATATTGGATCGGCCATTTTGATTTCTGGAAATTTATCATGAGATTCGTATTCAGAAACGCAAAAAACCTCCGAGTAACAAAATTGAAGAGATTTTGTTAAGTTTTTAAAAAATCGTCCACCATATTGGATCCGCCATTTTGAATTTTGGCAATCTGATATCAGATTTGTATTCAGCGATCCCAAAAACCCCCGGTTACTAAGCACTTTTAAAATACGTTTTGCTATTGTCCTATAATGACCATGACGTGTATACACAACATCGATACCCATGCGGTTGGAAATTTTGTATGAAATAATGGTTCATTCCCGTTTAACCTCAAACAATGTCGCGAGTTAAGTAATATACACCTCAGAATACTTTAAATACCTGAATAAGTGTCCATTATTACAAAAAGTTTTAAAAAATAGCGTATGCCACTCGTCCCTTCTAAAAATTCCCATATAGAATCCTACGTGGGAACCCACATGGGATCCTACATAGGAACCCATATGAAATCCCATATTCCTTATAGGCATCCATATGGGATCCTATAAAAAATCATATATGAAATTGGGACACGATTCGAGATAGGAATTCATGTGGGAATTATATTGTGTGTTTATACATCATAAGAACATATGTAAATTTCTATTTTAGATATACAAGATCGCGACATTATCGGCTAATTTAGACATCTATTAATATTAGATACCTTTTAATGTAGCTCTTGGTTTGAGCTCTTGTGAAAATTGTAACATTTGAAATCTTTTGTGAATCCCTCGTTCAAAAATCTCGCACAGAAAATCCTATATAAATTCCTATATGAATTCTTATATAAATTTTTATATGAATTCTTATATAAATTCTTAAATAAATTCTTATATAAATTCTTATATAGGAATTTATATGGGAACCTATATGGAATCCTATGTAGGATCCTATGTAGGTATTTTCAGAAGGGGGGATTTTTGATACGACTTTTCAATGAATAATATAAATACGTTTTTATATTATAAGATATATTGTAGGTTTTCATTTAGGAAAATTTCTATAACATTTTAAATAGGATTTCATCTAGGAATTTTCCTAATATTTTATGTAGGAAATTTTGATGTATGTATGATCTATGTATGTATCTATGTAGGATCAAGGAATATTTAACGTTTTTTATATGGGTAATGATGAAGGAAATTAACATGGGAAAATCACATGGGAATTTGATATGGGATATAGACAAAGATGTATATGATAAAGAAACTTATGGGTAATAACATAGGAATTTACATATGTTCTTATGTATGAACACACAATATAATTCTCAAATGAATCCCTATCTCGAATCGTGTCCCAATTTCATATATGATTGTTTATAGGAACCCATATGGATTCCTATAAGGAATATAGGATTTCAGAAGGGTTCCCAAGTAGGATCCTATATGGGAATTTTTAGTAGGGGTGTGGAAGTTACCATTGTTCGTGGAATTATGATACTCACTTCGGCCATGTCCAAGAACTCGGTCGATAAGTTAGGAGTCTACGTTAATTTTTATTTTTTCCTGAAGTCTCTTTTTAAAAATAATAATAAGTCAGACATTCATAACGCACTTGAAGGTCTCCTACGATGATTGCTAAAATTTGAAAGCAATACCTTTTTCAGTTTTAATAGTGAGAAACTAATATGTCCGTAAGTT
>WNHD01005026.1:0-13432 GCA_011057455.1 Ganaspis sp. Gsp50 | reverse complement strand
TTTTCCACTAGAAAATTTCTACTCACCGAGTTTTCTTCTATGTAGTTTTACTTCATGCCTTAACATTTCACATGGATATAGAATAATACTACATAGAAAGAAACTCGCTGGGTAGACATTTTCTAGTGGAAAAAAGGAAGGCATTAATGGCCGGAACTGTACAACGAGTCTCTGTGACGTCTGGCGTCTATTTTCTACTGCTTTTAACTAAATACTCGTTGTGTATTGCTTGAAACGCTAATGTGGTACTGAAGTTTCCCTACCATGCGCGGGTGTAGCCACCATATAGACCTTTTCATCTTGAATAGGAAGTAATGAGTGCGCATGCGTTGTCGCCAAGAAAGTCGGTAATACATATTCGAAAATTCACCATGTCAAAAACATGCAAGTACAGTCGGGGACAACAATGCCTTCCAAAAGGTTACTAGAAAATTCCTACTTTGCGTGTCGCATTCTATGTTGTTTCATTCTATGCCTATGTGAGAAATACACCCAAGCTCATTAATGCTGTCCTTCCGGTTGAATGATCTTTTTGAAAACCGCGTCATTTCTACAATAATGTTACTAGTTCGTGACTAGCATAATCCATAATACACCATAAACTAAAAACCTTATTGTAGGAATGACACGGTTTTTAAAAAGGTAGTTCAACCGGAAGGACAGCATTAATGAGCTTGGGTGATTAAGGCATGAAATAAAGCCACATAGAAAGCGACGCGCAGAGTAGAAATTTGTCTAGTAATCTTTTGGAAGGCATTATTGTCCCCGACTGTACAGTTGACGTCAGATATGACTTTCAAAAAGTTACTAAAGAAATTACAACTTTGTGTGTCACTTTCTATATTCTTTCATTCTATGCCTATGGAAAATGTAATGGCATAGAATACAACAACGTAGAAAGTGATACGCATAGTGGGCATTTCTTCAGTAACTTTTTATAAGGCAAAGGGCTAAGGGTGCAGTCACATGCGGAGGAATAGACCTATCAGAAAATACATTCCAATGTAGCCAATTTTCTGATTGGTCTATTTCTATTCCCTAATCCTCTAATCCTCCGCATGTGACTTCACCCTAACGCACACCGAATCGTAAATCGCAAATCTGAGTGCAAGCAGGACAGAGATATATTCCTGTACTGCTCGCACGCATTGCTTACGATTAAAGATTTTCAATGTGCTTTGGTCCATATATAACGTCGACTGTATACTTGAGAGAATAAATGCCTTGGCTCAAAAGTCTTTATCTTACACACGTTTTATCATGCACAGGGCTCACGACTTCTGGACAAGGCATTAATACACTTAGGTGTACAGTCACCGCCATATATGCCTTTAACATCCGGCCAAAAATCCACTAGCAAAATTCACATTTGAAGTGATTTCCCATCCATGGTATATTCATGGCAGTCTCAGGGTGTAGTCACATGCGGCGTAATAGAGGATTAGTGGACTAAAAAAGACCAATCACATAATTGAATACATTAGAATGTATTTTCTGATAGGTCTATTCAAATCCTCTATTCAATCGCATGTGACTGGACCCAAAGGGTGAAGTCACATGCAGAGGAATAGTGAAATAGAATAAACCAATCAGAGAATAGGTTCGAATGTGACCAATTATCTGATTGGTCTAGTATTATCAACTAATCTTCTTTTCCTTCGCATGTGTCTTCACCCTAAAACGATTTCCCATCAGTGGTACCCTTTTTTTTAATAGAATAGCATGAATGGGAAATCAATTCAAACGAGAATTTTGCTATTTGATTTTTGACCGGATGTTAAGGCATATATAGCGGTGACTGTACATATATGAGCGACCGGAAGTTCGCGTTATTCGAAGACAAAATTATTCAAGATGAAAAAGTCTATTCTGTGTCAAAATCATAGATATTGGTAAAAATTCATGACATCTTAAATACTGGAATACGTTTCCTTGTTCGTGTAATCGTCAAAACCCCAAAAATAACAATTTCCCATAATCCTTATTTCTTATAACTTTACTTTAGACAGCCTTTTTTTCGAAAAAGTGTCTGAATTTTTCTTAAAAGATTTTCAAAGCGAAAGTTTTCAGGAAAAGATGGTAAAGTGTTTGACAATCACCCCAGTGGGCACACTTGTTTAAAAAACGTCCCAAAAACGTATTTTAAGAATGTTTCTGGAACATTGGACAAAAAACGTACTTAGAACGTTTTAAAGACGTTCCAAATTTGACCCCACGGATCATGTTTTAAGGACGTTAATAGAACATCTTAAAAAGATTTATGTCTGGACAATTAACGTTCTTTGTGCATCAAGAAATAGTTATTCAGAAATTAAAATTTTTATAAATACTATGTGGAAAAAGTATTTTAACTTGTAAATATCAAATAAAAATTGAAATTTTTTAGTTTTGTGAAAAGTTTTTCAAATTAAGTAAAAAAAATTCTAATTCCAAACTTCGAAGGAAATTTTCAATTTTCGTATTTAAAGATCCTCTTATTCCCAGAATTAAAATATTTTTAAAATAGAATTTAAACTTTTTGATTACTCTACCAAGAAATTTTATAATTTTTTCTATTATTAAAACAATATATTATAAAATTCGCGTAACTTAAAACGACCATCTATTTCTTTCTTTTCAAGAAAAGTTGCGTAGTGCAGTGGTTAGAGCATCCGACTGTAAAGTTAAGGGTCGCGAGATCGAGTCCTACCGGCGGCATAATTTTTAATTTATAAATTTTGTGATATTTTCAAACAGCTCGAAAAATTAAAAGTAACTTCCACTAGAATTTGAATCAAATTAAAGATTCCCAAATAAAATAACTATATCATATGATATATGGGAAACTTCAAAGGAAGTTTCGGAACGTTTTTAAAACATTCTGGATCGTCCTTTAAAACGTTTTCAGAACATTCTGGAACGTCCTTTAAACGTTTTCAGGACGTCCGTAAAACGTTTTTAAAATGTTCTAAAAACGTTCCAAAAAGACGTTCTAACCCCGTCTCTACATGACACACGTTTCTCACGTAATTACGTGACAAACGGAGGAATTTACATGTGTATTCCTCCGTTTGGCACGTAATTACGTGAAGAACGTGTGTCATGTAGACACAGGGTTAGGCTGCGTCTACATGACAGCGTTTTGCAGAAAACCATGAGAGCGAGTGAGACGGCGTCTCTCTCACTCTCATTGCTTTCTGCAAAACGCAGTCATGTAGTGTCAGCCTTAGCGTTGCGTTTTGTAACTAGACCATGAGTGCAAAAGAGATGCAGATATACGTTTCTGTTATTTGCACTCATGGCCTAGATACAAAACGAAACGCAAAACGCTGCCATGGGACGGCGGCCTTTGTTTCTGGCCTGATTCGATTCTCGTGAAAAAAGAATCAAAATTCTAAGAATCGAGACTAAAAAGAATCGTTAAAATAATCGATTCTTAAAAGTGGGATCGAATCGATCCCTAACAGCATCAAGTAGAATCTCCGATCCCTACTGCACCCTGTGAAGTATGAAGATGAGTTTCTTGATTAACGATACATTTCATATTATACATCAATTCTATGGTCTTCCTCTTTAATCGTCATTCGCATTCTACCTAGTTCAATTAAATTAATATTTATACATGGAGGAGATCAATTGTTCTATGCACTAAAAATTATTACTGTAAAAGTTCATTTTTATTTATGTTAAAGTAATCAATTTATGTTACCATCATGTCAAAATCTTTAAGTAATGGGAAGAAGGTAATAATTCTTCATATCATTCAACTTTTGTAACGTTGCTTGCTTTATCGCCATTTTAAGAAGCTTCACTTTTACAAAATAGTTATATTGCACAAACTCATTTGCAAATATGTAATATAATATTGTTTTTTAATGTATTTTTTGTATTTCCATGGATTTTTGCAAAGTTTTCTATGATTATAGATGAATTTAAATAATGAGCGATTACATTTTAATTTAGCGTCTATTTGCCTCATTCATAATTTTATTCTTAATCCGTTTGTTGAATCCTTAAATCATTTTTATGATTTTATTAAACATTTTTGTAATTTAACGTAACTTTCGAATTTTAAGATGTTCGCGTGTTTTTAAAAAATATATTGTTTTCATTATCTTTTAATAATCACATTACACCATAAAAAGCTTCAACATCATGTACCTGAAATCTGCAAAACTTCAAATAAATAAAATTTTGATTAATTGTTAAGAACTGAAAAAACCAGCCAAATATATAATAATTAAAATATATTCTTGTTAAAAAGTATTAGCAGGTGTCTCTGGAATTGCTGTATAAAGTATAATTATTAATTTGTTTTTCAATATAATTTACAATTAGAAAGTTTAAAAGTAATTAATTCTTTTTACACATAAAAAATTAAAGATTATTTAAACAAATTATTTTCAATTGCTAATAACTTAGGTTTTTTAAATTATTTGCTTGCTGGTTTTCTTTTAAGATTGTATAACTAAATTTGGTATAAAAATTATAGGTAGCTAGGAAGTATTAATAAATAACAATTAATAAGTAACTTAATTACTAATTAACTGCTGTTAAATTTTTAGTAAGACACAAATTGGGACATTTACCTTAAGCGATCAAATTTCAATGTTTTTGTAAAATTAACCGGCTTTACACATAGAGAATTTATTCAAATTATTTTAATAATTGACCTCACAGCTCCGAAAATTCTCTGAAACTTCCCTGAATATTGATGTGAATTTTCGGAATATTGATTGTGAAAGTTCAGGGACGGTACGTGGAAGCATCAAAATGTCCGATTTTCAGGGAATATTGACAGCGAAACTTGGTTGAAAATTTAATTAAATTTTCGTGTAGGTTTTAGCGAAATGTTTGTGTGCAAATTTTAGTAGAAAATTGAAAAGGTAAAATTCCAGAAATTTTTTTTATGAAAATTACACAATTATTTTAATTAATTGGTCATTCAAGGTCATTCATATTACCTTTTCAATAATTTTCTATGAAAATTTGCAAAGAAACATTTCTTTAATATTAAATCTGATACTTAGACGAAAATTTTATTAAATTTTAAGCAAAGTTTCGCAGTCAATATTCCCTAACAAGCGGACATATTGATGCTTCCAAGGAACTTCCCTGAACTTTCACAATCAATATTCCGAAAATTCACATGAATATTCAGGGACGTTTCAAAGAATTTTCGGTGCTGTGTGGCTGAACATGTTTGAGAATAAGGGAAGGATTAAAAAAATTTTAAGCCAGGAAAATTCTGAAATCTCATTATCAAACAAGCAGTTTAACGTCATTTATATTAATAATCTTTAACATTTATTAAATCATTAATTATCGAATATAAAATTTTTGTCCTTGTTCATCCGTTGGTTTATTTTTTTTTATTTCTTTAGTCATGAAGTTAACTTTAGAGTAAGAATTAAATTTTAAAAATCAAATTTTCTATGGAAACTGCAATCGAATTGATACTTGGTTTGCCAACTGTAGATTTCGAAATTATGATGGTAATAGCTGTTAAAAACTATAAACGATCGTATATTTGCAAGTGAAAATATGTTGAGGTACTTCCAAGTACTAAACAATATTTACTTCTTGCTATACCGACGGTGTTATATTAACGGCCAATCTAACAGCTAACAAAAGCGAAAGAGTACCTAATTCTATTAGCTCCGTTCAGTACAAATTAATTTTCAATAAAAGTATAATTTCATTTTGTACTGAATTTCTGATACAAGTGTTTAATAATAACCTACATTTGCCTTCAGATTATTTTAAAAAATATACCTTTATAAAAAGAATTTAACAATCTTTAAGGAGGCTCTCAGGCTAATCGATTTACGATAGAATTTCTTGAAACTTTGAAGAAGTGTTCAGTTTTCGGTTTTACATGAGTGTTAAAAATTCAATATTGCTTGCCATGTTAAAAATTGAAATATTTAACTTCAAACTTTGAAAATTTATATGGTATTCCTTACCTGAACGTTGGAAGATTACACATTTTGATTATTTCCTCTGAAAATAAACGAAAAATTTTGTTCTAAAACTAGCATATCATAGTGAAAAATTAGAGAATTAATATATAAAAGTTTCAAACGGGATTGCGATGCTCAATTCTTAATTAAAGTAATTTAAAATATAAACGCCAAGTAGCTCTTCAGTGATAAGCAGTTGAAAATTCCTGTACAAGAACCTGCATATGAACCTGTACATGAACCTTAGTTGCAATAAAATTTAATTGTTCTTTTGCATGTTCATGTGCTAGATCTTGTACAAACTTGTTTTATTTATTTAAATATTAAAAAAATAATTAACTTTTCTTACAGCATCCCTCTGGTATTACTTATTAAAACCTACTGCGCAGCTCTAGCTATCAAAGAAGACTAGTGCGTGCATTATTCAAAATTTTACAAAAATAAATTAATTTATACTTTCAAGTTCTTGTACAAGATCTTGTACATGAACCTGTACAGGAACATGTACGTGGCACTAGTAAATTTTATTGCGACTAAGGTTGAACAATGACAAAAATTAAGAACGTAGAAAGCAAATCCCATAATAAAAAAGTGTTATATTTTCATTAATTTATTTTTAGAAGTACTGAAATTTGTTTATTTAAGCAATTTACTATTTGAGGTTTAAAATAATAGAGGTTATGTTTAAATATTTCTTATGAGAAATAAACGCGTTGATTGGTCGATGTTGAGGCTCTTACGGAAGGCCGGAGGTCTACCTTAAAATTTATTCTACTTATTGTTTTATGAATAACTGATTATCTTGAACAATTACTTTTATCACATAGTTAAAAAGCACCTAATCGTTGATACATATTAAACTTAAATTTGAAATTCGTGTTACAAATATTTGAAAGTTTTAAGTTTACAGTCCACGCTTTGAAGTCCTAGAATTTGAAGGTAGTATTACAGTGTACGAGCACTAACAATAAAACTCATTTAAGGGCTATAACTAGAAAGAAAAAATTCTCTATAATCGGTTTTAGGGGGATACCTAATAACTTCCATAACAAAATAAAGCTTCCCAGTGGGCAATCGAACGTTCTAAATACATTCTTAGAACATCTCTTTATATTTCAACACATTCTGGAACAATTAGTCCCGATAATCGGAGTCTCGATAATCGGCGTTTCACTGTATTTTGTTCCAGTGATGGACTAAAAACATTATTAAAACGTTCGAGGAACGTCTCATGTCTGGTCTGAGAACGTTCCAGAACATTTTAAAGACGTTCCAAAAACGTTCCATATAACATGTGATGCAGTTATTTTATTTGAAAATCTTTAATTTTATTTACATTATATTCGAATTTTTGTATAATTTTTCGAACTGTTTGAAAATATCACAAAACTTATAAATTAAAAATTGTACCGCCGGTAGGATTCGATCTCGCGACCCCCAACTTTACAGTCGGACGCTTTAACCACTGCACTACTTAACTTTTTTTGAAAAGAAACTAATAAATGGCCGTTTTAAGTTACGTGAATCTTATAATTAATATAATTGTTTTAAAAAACCGACTGAGTAGCTCAGTTGGAAAATGCCTAGGGCTTTGCGGTAGCGGATCGAGGGTTCGCGCCCGTTAGCCGTTGGTTTTTTCCGGCACGTGAGATACTTAGAGCGGGAGATTTGACGTTGAGGACTTATTTGTGTGTTATTTCGAGACTTCGAAGTCATACATTCAAGACTCAACTGTCGATAAATCGGCTATACTCAGTTAAGGTTTTCCGTAGTTTCCCTTAACTCTGGTTAGAAAGATCCAGGTGAATACGAGTAATTCTAATTAAAGTCGGCTACGGACGCATGTTAGGGGAAATGGATGGGGACTTATGGAGAATAATTGGAGGGTATTAGATATGTAAAAACCCGAAAAGGGTATACATGGAGGAACCAAAAATTAAAAAAAAAATTGTTTTAAAAATAAAAAAAATTATAAAATTTCTTGATAAAATAATTAAAAAGTGTTAATTCTATTTTCAAAATACTTGAATTCTGAGAATCAAAAAAACTTTAATTACAAAAATTGAAAATTCCTTTGGAAGCTTGGACTTATTGTTAGAATTATTTTTTACTTAGTTTGAAAAACTTTTCCCAAAATTAAAAAATGTTAATCTCTATTTAAAATTGGAAACTTAGAAACTTTGTCCACATAGTACTTATAATAATTTTCATTGACTAAAGTGATAAACTACTTTTTGATGTACACAAAATTTTAATTGTCGTTTTAAGAACGTTAATTGTCCAGACATGAAACGTTTTTAAAACGTTTTAAAAATGTTTTATTGACATCCTTAGAACATGCTCCATAGGGTCAACTTCGGAACGTCTTTAAAGAAAGTTTTTTGCCAAATGTTCCAGAAACGTTCTAAAAAGTACATTTTTGGAACATTTTTTAAACAAATAACCCTTATACACAGTCATATATTTGTAACTTTTTTATTTCTGCAAATTTTTACTTAAACCTTGAGAATTACATTATTTAGCCACCATGGAAGTTCAGAAATTTTACAAAAAAATTATAAAGTTTATGTCCAGTAAGGGGCGAAAAATTAAAAAGAATGAAAAATTTGTTACTTTCCATAAAATAATATGCATTATGCAACCTTTTTGAATTCCATTTCTGTCCAATTCCATGCTATTTTCTGATAGATTTATGTCTTGTATGAAAACAAATTCCAATCTATTCCTTTTGAATAGTTTGTTAATTTTTTCAATATTTTGAAATTCAAAAGAATACAATATTCTATTAAACTACAGAATTACGTTAATTTTTTCACTATTATGGAAATCAAAAGAATAAAATATACAACTCTTTTGAATTCAAAAATATTGAAATAGGTATAAAATGTTAAACTGAATATCTACACTGTTAACCGAAGTGAATAAAGAAGTGCATAACTATTCACTTTAATGTACATAAAAATATGAAAGTGTTTTAAATTTATTCACTTGGTAGAAAAAAGTGCATTTAACGAATGCACATGTGTGCATAGACAGTTCCAATTGACTTGAAATTTTGAGACAATATTCTTAAGATATTTTAGTATAAGAAAAACAAAACAATTCAGTCGATTTTCTAAAAGTGCAAACCATTATCACCCCGCCCCCCTTAAGGACCAGGAAGCAACTAAAGATGATTCCGGAAACGCAAGCCTGTCACATTCATGTATTATTTGCATTAGAAACAATTTCATTAATTAAATAAGCAATTCTAAATCTATCACTTTGATTTTGACATGTTGTCTGGATTCGATTTGTAAGTCATAACTTTTTCACCCATCAAATAATGGCGACTTTTCCACACTTGTAGCATAATATATCTACTATTATAAAATTAGAAGTTAAACATTTGTAAAAGCTACTTACAAATCGAACCCAGGCAACATGTGAAAATCAAAGTGATAAATTTAAAAATGTTTTATTAATGAATAAAATTGTTTCTAATTCAAAACATACCTAAATGAAACAGTCCAGTAAAAAGGACAAAATTAAAAAGAATTGAAATATTTAAATCTCTACTGCATAGTCAAAATTATTCAATCTTTTCGTATTACGTTTCTGTCTAATACTTTTGTATCTCGTGACAAAGACATGCAATGTAAGAAAATGAATCCCAATCTATTCCATTTTAAATTTGTAATCATAATGAAAGCTAGGTTATGTTTTTCTGTAAGATTTTGCTTTTCCAATTAGAAACATATCTTTTATTGCAATTAATTTTAGTTGGAAGTTTCCAAATGTTATTTTAAACAAAATGAGCCAATAAAAATTACTTTTAAACAAACATTAAAAACCACTTTCTGAAAGAAAATTGATAATTCTGATTTTCTGTACTTTCGTTTCGAAAAGTGAATTTTTTTTAAATGTGTGTTTACTTTATACTGACGCATTTTGTCTAAAATAACATTTGGCAACTTTTTACTAAAGAATATTGCAATAAATTATTACGTTTTTAATTAAAGAAACAAATTTTGCACAAAAACATAACTTCAATTTCAATGTGTGTCTGATTCCTCTTTAAAATTTAATAATAGTTGTATTTCATATAACTGATGCAGTAGGATCACATTTTATCTTCACAGAAAATTAAGTTTACGTTGTATAATACATCGTAGCTGTGCGAACAGAGGTTTTATCTTCTACAATAGGAACCTGGGTTTATTCCTTGTAACTGACGCTATTTTTTTCTTTAGACTTTAAAAATAGCATTCAAAAACATTGAATTGCGCTCACTTTTAGATGCTTTGAGAAGATACAGAAGCATAGGACAGAAATGGAATTCAAAAGAATTAAATATTCTTAATATTTTTCAATATTTTGAAATATTAATTATAACATTCTTTAACAATTTTGTGTGCCATATTTATATTTAAATTATATATTTTCTATGTAAAGGGCAATTATGCCCGTATATTTATTTCAAATATTTTGAGACTTTCTTTTGTGAAGAAAGAATAATAAACATCAATTCCTATGAATAATTGAAATTCTATAAAAAATTATCTTTAAAAGTAGTATAGAACCATTTAGGGGAGACTGCCTTAGAGTGGATAACAAAAATTTGCAGGTCCATTTAAACATAGACAACTTTTCCGATTAAAGAGTTCTTGTCATAAAAGTAGTACTCAGACATTACACTTATTGTTAGTAGCATTCTTCTTAAAAAAAAAGAATACATTCGTCATTAAAACATTTTTAGTATTCTTTCACAACAATGTAACTTTATCCAGTGTAAATATTTTTGTTATTGTTCAGAAGAATGAAAAGTAACAATTATAAGACGATTGTAAGACTCTCTCTTTAAATTCTCTGCCGGTCATGCAGAAAAGCTTTTGCTTTCGCTATAACACAGGGCGTGTGTGTAGTTCAGCCAATGCATTTAAATATTCAACTTTCTGCTGCGATATCGATGCAGAAGATACGTACTTTCGACCGAGATATAAAGAAAAAATAATTTTTGTGTTGAAATTTCAAAATGGCGTTATTTTCCGGTTGTTGGCCACTTGGTTTTCGGACATATTTAAAAGTAATTTGCTTTGTTTCTAAATTAATTTATGTTTTAGTTTGATTTGAGCAAAGAAAATATATTTCACAGATTAAAATAGATAATTTGTATTATGTATCATACCGTGAGTAAATAAGGTACGCGAAAAATGTAAATAAAGTAATTTCGCCCCCAACCATGACCAGATGTCACAAGTAAAATTTTTGCACTTATATTACAAGTGATTTTCTTTATTTTTTCAAAACATATTTTTATTCTTATACTTTATACTTTTTTTGCCAAATTTTCAGGGTGGCCAATAACAGGATACAATTTTTTTTGGACAAAAAAAGATACCTGCAGAAAAGTTGACACAAAATATTTTCTATTTTCAAAATCACAACTTTTGTTGCATATAATGTTAGCTTAAATGTGTAGTTTTGAAACTAGACCATTTCAAAAATTAAACACAACCGGAGACACTCCCCTATACAAATAGATGATACAGAATTTAGTTGCAAAACTACACATGAATCTTTTTAAATTGTATTTTGGAAAAAATTCATGGGTCTTACAAGTTCTATGATTTTGACAGAAAAATTAGTACTTTTCCCTACTGTGCATTCGATACTTTAGACACATGAATTGTGTTAAACAACACAGTCCTTACAAATGTAAACTATTTCTCCGCAGAATGAGTGCAATATAAAGTTTCCAAAGGAAATTTCTGCGCTAAACCTGACCATTCGGCAATTAGCATTAGAAGTTTCGGGAAGCCTCCTGGAAGTTTCCCACGTGAGGTTAAGAAGTCTCCACGGGAAGCTTTCTAGATATACTGGAATGACCTGGAAGATTCATAAGGAAATTTTTTATATGATTTCAGAAATATTTCTCAAATATTTCTAATTTAAAATCATACGTTATCAACTGTATTCATTTGAATGGTTATGAAAAAGGTCGGGAATTTACAATATCCTTTATGAACATACATTGAGTTATATGTATGGTTGCATTTATGATTAAATAAAAAGTCACATTTAAAATTGGAATTAAACTTTGTTTTGTATATTAAACCAAATTAAAATAAATTAAATAAAAAAATAATTTTTAGTTCTAACAATAGTTTTTTATTTTAACTTTTAATATATACAAGCTTCATTTTTTATTCGCATTTATAAACTATTAAAAACCTAACTTATAAATTAAAAAATTTAACACGCTTAAAGAAAATCAAACTATTGTGGCTGACTTGAAATAGTCTGAATGGAATATCCTCATATATTGTAAAATATTCGTATTAAGAATTTGAAATATGTGTAAAATAATATTAAAAAATCGGGCATGTGCGATTAAGACTCGCCCCAAAATCAAAGGGTTCCGTACCGTAATTTTATTTAGTAAAATAATATAATAATTGGAAATAAGTAAAATGAACTGAAAATAACACAGCCCCACAAAAAAAAGTACCCGGATCTGGTTACAAGACCAACATATTTCTATGTATTTTGATGCGCTGAATCCGAATCTACCATTAGATGTAGCCCTACACGTCTAGGTTTAGCCCTAACCTCAAAATATACTAAAATAACCTATTTTAATGAGCTCTTCAATCCCCAGGCAAGTTGAAAGATTAGATTTTCTTGAAACTTACAATTAGTACTCGAAGGTTTTTGGGGTCGCTGAATACGAATCTACAGTCAGATTTTAAAATTCAAAATGGCGGATCCAATATGGCGGACCAAAATTTTAAAGTGATTGGACTTTTTTTGAAATTTGGTACTCGGCGGTTTTTGGGGTTGCTGATTACGAATCTGCAGTCATATTTTAAAAATTCAAAATGGGGGATCAAATATGACGGACCAAAATTTAAAAAGTGATTGGATTTCTTTGAAACTTGGTACTCGGGGGTTTTTAATACCACTGATTACGAATCTGCTGTCAAATTCTATAAATTCAAAATAGGTTATTGAATATGGTGGACCAAATATCTGATAAAACCTTTTGATATCTACTATGAAGGTAGAAGTTAAGATATTCAAATTAAATTTAGAAGTTACTTTGAAAAACATGTGTGAACTTTGCCAGGGATACAACATCAGTCTACAAGAATTACAGATGATATGAGGAACCCAATTTGTTTCTTGATGTAGCAGTTTACGACCAAAACAATCTTCGTAGAGAGTTTCTATTTCCGTATTTATTTTTTTTCGCAAACACTTCACTTCATATTTGCTACAAATGTAAGAAAAGAAGTCTGGACTTTTATCACAATCATGTGATCTTGAAGTGACTGAAGTCTTTTTTCTTGTAGCATAAAACTCTTCATTAACCACGTTACCCATTAATGCAGAGCTGCGGTCGCTGGATGACGAAGTCGGAGGGCACGCTTTCCCACCCTGACCAGACGCCGATACTGGGGTTCCGAATCCCTGCATCGTAAAACACTTCTTTCCTGTGCTTGCCATGA
>WNHD01005025.1:0-10601 GCA_011057455.1 Ganaspis sp. Gsp50 | reverse complement strand
TTTATAAATAACGACTGGAAATCAACGAAAAACTATAAATAAATAAATTATTTGATAAATTAAATTTATTATTATTAATTATGTACGTAAACTTATATATACTTTAGTGCATAGAAAGTAAAAAAAACACTATAATTTGGAAACATACTTTAAAAAAGAATTTCTTAAAATGCGCAAAATATCATTGCTTGCTTTGCATCAACCCGTTGGTAGTTTCACCCCAGCATAGCGTTGGTAGTTTCGCCCCAGCATCGCGTTGGTGGTTTCGCCCACCAGCAGATTTTTGAAAAAATAGGTAATAACTTCCGAAATACTTAAAAAAATTGCAAAATAAACTATACCACTGCATTCAGAACACTCAAATTAGTAAAAAAACCTTACCTGTTCAAGTAATTCTTATTTATTGTTTGCAAAATTAAGCAGTAGAGTGTAATAAAAAGTTGTAGAACTTCTTTCTTATTTACTAATGACACTTTTATGCGGCAACCATTTTGATGAACGGCTTGAAATGTCAGACATAGGCGAAGAATGTCAAAACTATTATTCACGTCAAAGGTTTGGTCGGTAACACTTAAAACACGAAAATAAAAGCGAATTGGTGGTTTCGCCCCACTCTACTCTAATTTACCCAGGACGGGACGAGGTTTAAAATTTATGTACAAGGAAGTAGTTTTTCTTGAAAATTTTTCAAAAAAGATCGAAGGAAACAAACAGTTTAAAAAAAGATTTTATACTTTAAATTAAAAAAATCAAGTAAATAATTTTTAAAAATTGATTGCACCAATTTATTGAAAAGTTCAATTAAAAACACACAATTGGAAACAAAATAATTCAAAATTGATGAATTTTCACATAAGTTATGAGAATCCAAAAAAAAAGAAAAAAAAATTTTGAGAAATTCATAACTTTTGAACCACTTTATGAAAAAATTTGAAAAAAATCATAGTCATATTTTGAGTAATACAAATAAAAAAAAAATTTGAGCCAAATCAAAAATGTGAATTTCAATTATATATTGAGTTGGAATGGAATGCCTTATATATAGGGTAGGTGGGGCCGGATGGGATAGCGGGGTAAGATGGGTACCGTCTTTTTGCGAAACTCAATAAGTTTTCAAACATTCTATAATCGCTATTTGGTACCGATTTTCAATGTAATTTAGTGTATCAAGTGATTTTAATCGGAAAGAAAATTTGTCAGAGTATTGAATGGAAATGTGTTTTTCTTCCGTTTGATCTAAATTTTCACAATTTTGAATGCGTGACTGTATGATCATTAGAATTTTTGGAGACCTTGACTAAATTTATTTTAAATCTCAGTTTATTAACTTTATTTTTTAGTATAGTCACAATTATGTTACATCCGCAATATAATTTGTAAACATAATTTTATGAAATAGTGTGTGTGGGTCTAGATGAGATATATAGGCATTATGCCAAGGTACTCCATCTTGTCTTGCTGGGTATTTACATAGTGATATAATTCAATGTTTGTATTCTGATTTTGTATATTGCAGTCTAAATGTTGAATATTTTAACTTTTCAAATAAAAATACTTTAGATAACGACTTTTTGAGTTTGACGCTGATTACGATCTTAATTTTTTTAAAAAAACTTAAAATTGTAAGATTAGATTTATCAAATTGTAAAAGTTTAACTCTTCGAATTAATTTTGTTTTAGTATATATATATATAAACTGTTCTCTTATTGTAAAAGTTTTATTAATCAAAATTTTGAGTTGTTTTACGGTTAGTGAATTATTTGAGGTAAGTACTATGTCTTATTTATAAACAATCTGCGATATTGCAGCAAATATTTTAACACTGTACTGGATTAAACATTGTAAAATCTGACCTCAAATTTGATTTTGGTTTTTTGTCAAAATAGATCCTAATTTTGTTAAACATCGAATTGCAAACTCACAATACGACAATTCACAAAATATGAATGAAAACATGAAACATATAAATATATCTATTGTTGTTGTGTCAAATTCACGGACAACAGGCAAAGAGTTAAAAACGTTGATAGCACAAAATCTAAGAATGACAAAAATATACTAAATAATGAAGGTTCTCAAGAGTTATTGAATCACTTTGATCTAAAAAATCCATTTGATGATCTACGTTCCTTGGACCAGCAAATAAAAAGAGTACATTATAATTATATCGAAGCCCAAGAAGTGCCACTAGGACAAAGAATCGACTATGTTCTAGATAATGACTCGGCTACTCTGGAACCAAAATATGTTTTTCAGTCTTTTCAGTACGTCTCAATCATAGAAGTTTTAACGATCATTCTATCGAACCAAGAAGTACGAGAGGCAATACTATCAGAAAGGGAATCAGAAGGTTTCTTAGGTTCATTTATTGATGGAAAAAGTTTTAAGAATAATGAGTCGTTTTAACGATATAGAAATGCATTTCGAATTGAGCTCTACTACGATTAAGTAGAAATTGTCAATCCTCTAGGTTCTAAAACCGGGATTTACAAAATTGGTGTATTTTCTTTTAGAATCCAAAATCTTCCACGACACATGCATTCTAGTCTAGACAATATACATACGCTGGCCTAATGTTATTCAAAGGATATTAAGAAATACGGATTTGGAAAAATACTGAAACCGTTTTTTACTAAGCTGCAAAAATTAGAAAGCAAAGAAGGTGTTTCAACTGTCATAGGAAGTGAAGAAATTATTATTCGAGCTTCTATTGCTTCTTTTTGTGGCGATGGACTTGCTGTTCATGTAGTAGCTGGTCTTCTTGGTCCTTCAGCAAATTTTTTTTGCAAAATGTGCATGGTAACGAGAGCTGACTTACATGGTGGAAATTTAGATCTAGTTGAAGAAAGCACTAAAGAGCTTTTTTTCGAACTCTTACAACAAATTGCAAATACAAGAAATAAAACTGAGAAAATGACTGAATTAGGTGTGTTTAGGTGAAGACTGAATTAGGACTGAATTAGGTCAAGATTGTGCGCTACATGTCTCAAAATATTTCCATATAGCAAGAAATAAATTCTTTGATGGCATACACGACCTTCATGAAGGAGTAATACCAATGGTTATAAAAAAGTGCTTTACGAATTTGTTTTTATAAATGGTTTCTTCGACGTCCCATATTTAAATGGACAAATAAGATCTTTTCAATATTGCTTTATTGAAAAGAAAAACAAACCATCAGATAACTTCACCGAGCAAGGTCTTCGCAATATTGGTGACTATAAAATGAATCAAAAAGCTGCTCAAGCTTGGTTATTACTTCGAACAATCCCCTTCTTGCTTTCCAAATAAGTACCAAAAGGAAATAAATATATGGATTTAATTTTACTATTTTTGTGTATAATGGACATTTGTATGGCTCCAAAACTAACAACTATTGCCATATTTGAAACACTTAGTGAACGAATTTCTGCA
This sequence comes from Ganaspis sp. Gsp50, assembly GCA_011057455.1. NCBI lineage: Eukaryota > Metazoa > Arthropoda > Insecta > Hymenoptera > Figitidae > Ganaspis > Ganaspis sp. Gsp50. The sequence continues at coordinate 7,186 of WNHD01005025.1, read as the reverse complement.
AGCATATTGAAAGCTTTTTCCAGGTGAAAATATGATCAACAAATTTCATCAGATGACCCATTACGCTGATTGCATAGCATTTTCAAGACTAATTGTACATTTTAATTGCATAAGATTTTAAGGAAAGCATAATATCCTTCGGAAACGTGCTCATGTAAAAACAATTTCAAAAACTGTCTAAAAAAAATTAATAAGAATATGCCAAAGTTCACAAAGTGCCAAATAGGGCGTGCGCGATATTAAAATAAATAACGTAAAAAGTGAAGGAGAAAAATTAATCAAAGTTGAAGATACTTTGAGCCAGATAGATTTCCATGCACTGGGATATTTTAACAACGACGTCATAGTTAGAACTCATTGTCAGTCTGTCAAAGTAGACGGAGTTGTGTTTAGAAAAGGATTATTTGTCTGTTGAGATGCACAAGGCACGCCTAATTTAAATTTATCTTTATTTGAAGTAATTTCAGAAGTATTTATTCTCAACGATTCGAAAGTTTATTGACGAATTGTAAAGTGCAGAACTCTTTACAAAGACACTGATTTAAATTCCTTCGCAATACAATGCGGGCACGAGAAATTTGATCCTATTTTTTTTATTGAACATTTTAATCTTGCATGGGTACAAAAAAAAAAGATATTAAATATTATTAAGGAAAATAAAAGCAAAATCAAAATTTAAATGAAAACATACAGGAAAGTTCTGTAAGTATTGTGCACGATTCATACGTAATTTTGTTTATATTTATTGATTAGATTAATTGCGTAACGTTTTTATTTTTTTAGCGTCAAAATATTGAAAGGTACGTCGCCCCTGAGACAGGAGAACTTCAAAAAATTGATAATAACCAGTTTCAACTTGAGTCTAATAACGAACCTAATTTCCAACAACCTGGAACTTCTTTTGGAATCGCTCAACCAGCCACAACATTCACATTTTCAGTAAATTTTTTACATTTTTAATATTTACAACAAGAATGGAAAATTATAATTTTAAATCTAAATGTTTGAAAATGAGGCCAATTTTTATTCTAAGTTAAAAGTGAACAAAGTATTTGCGATCTTTTACGTGAAGTAAAAATGGACGTCAATTTTAATCAATTAAATAAATACCCCGGTCTTCAGCTTACCTAGAAGTACCAGGTTTCACAGTTGTCTGAATTTACTGTTGAAGAATGTCTAAAGCTTCTAAATTTTCACCGAATTAAAAGTCCCCTTTTTATACGAAAGCTTATGAAATTCTTAAAAACTCTGTGGTTGCTTGTTTCTGAAAATAAATATTGTATAATTGTTATTCATTTTTAAAGTTAATAAAAAATTAAAATTACTTCCTTTTTTTAATAAAAAATTCTTAAGAATTTATTTTTATATTCGGCAACTACAGATTTTTTAAGAATTTTAAGATCTTTTAGTTTAAAAAGTGAACTTTTAAATGGAATAAAAATTACAATTTGATTAATAGAATTGGACCACGGCATGGTTTGAATCTACAATTCACTGCTGAAAAGTATCTAGAGACTCTTAAATTTAACCGAATTTAAAGTTCCTTTGTTTTAAATGAAAGCTTAATAAATTCATAACAACTCTGTTGGTGTCGATTTCCAAAAATAAATTTTGTATAGTTGTTGATCTTTAAAGTTAATAAACAAACGAAATCACTCCATTTTTTATTATTTAATGATAATTTTATAAAATTTATATTTGGAAATCGGCAGCCACAGAGTTTTTAAGAATTTATTAAGCTTTCATTTAAAAAAAGGGACTTTAAATTTCGTTAACAATTAAAAGCTCCAAGCATCTTTAAAGAGTAAATTTTAGATTCAGACAACTGTGCGTTTGTACTTTTGAAAGAAAAAAAAATATCGTAACCAAGATGGGATTGATGGCAGCTAATTTCTTACTTTCAAGTTTGAAACACAACTACCACTCGGGTTCAAAATATTAACCTAAACAATGGCCTTTAATATCTGTTTGCTTAATTTACTATAACTTTTATCAATATTTATAACTATTGGATCTAATCTTTTAGGAATACAGTAGTGTTAAGGAAACACTTATGCATCATCCACAGGGTCTATCCATATTGACAGCAATCAAGGACAAAAATTTTGGAGAACAAGAAAGACAGTTACTAGTGAGCATCATGGTAGCACACCTTATTTTTCATGATACTTACAATAAGTGAGTAGAATTTTGCTTTTCTTAAACTGGTTATTTTAAATAGAAAATATTTTTTGATGAACCCTTAGTTATTCTTCTGACGAAAGTAAATGGACTCTAGCAGTAGCTATAGTCTCGGAATTCCCTGCATTAAAGGATGACAATGAGCGTTACGGTTGTCTAAGTAGTTTTTGTTAGAAATTTTAAATTGTTTTAAAATTATTAATATGTGTACAACTATAGAAATTAATCACAAATTTTAATTTCTTTAGGAACACTATTTTGATAAAAAAAATGTAGAAATGGAATTATTGTATATTATTTAAGGAATGCCCGCAAAGATTTGACACCTTAAAGTAATGTATCACGCTGCAGCGAAAAAAAAATTAAGTATGAACGTGAATACTGCACGAACTATATCATTTGACGATCCCTTAAACTTAACCAGTGAACAATTGGCTGAAAAGGTATGAATATTTAATAAATTTACAATATAATTTATAACAATCGGTTAATTTTTTTAATTTACAGAAGGTTTAAAAGCTTTATTAATACTCTCTGAACTTCTACCAGTAACCAATTTTACTAAAAGAAAGCGAAAGAACGATGAAACGATTAATGATGCAAATTATCAAAATAAAAAAACTAAAGGTAGTCAAGTGAAAAGAGAGAAAAAATCTTTAAATAGATCAATTAATGACGACACTTATTGCGAGATAGCAAAATTTCCAAATAAAGATTTATATGTAATAACACAAATAAAAAATTAACTACTAAAGATATTTTTCATTATTAAATTAAATTATTATTAACTGTTTATGTTGTTATTAATGTTTTATTTAATATAATTTTTTATCATTATTTTAAGGAAGCCTATAGAATTATTTATAGCTTTTAAAATTACTTGTATTTATTTTTATTACGCTTTAAAATACAATAAATATTTTCTTTTTAATTCGAATAAGGCATTTTTTACTTATGGGAAAAATATATTTTATAGTTCTATATTTTACGAAACTAGTACATTATAATTAATTTTACAAAATTAGTCAGTTTTTTCAAGGACAATTACTTTTTGTTGTTTTTTTTTAGGAAGCAACTTATCTGTCAGGATTTTTTAGTGAAATTCTTTTAAATAGCCAAAAGCCTGTTCAGCGCTATATGGAAAAGGACAAGCGATACTCTCTAAATCTGAATCAGGGAAAGTTCAACAGAGTTCGCTGATTCACAGAAGACATTATCTCAAGCCCAAAACTCAGTTGCTTCTTTGAACATTTCTTTGAAAGGTATTAATTTAGAAGATAATCAAGTAGATGAAAATCTAGATGAAGACGAATCATATTAGGTAAAGAAAAGCAATGATTATTTCGCAAAAAGCTATACTTACTTTTAAATTGTTTTCGTAAATTAATGTTTTATGATTATTTAAAGTATTTCGTGTTTAGCTGAAGAAGCTCTACTTATTACATTGTTTAAGACTCACTATCAGCTATATTATTTACAATATTTAAAAGTTTCTGTTGAGTCATTTAAAGTATTCCATGAATTGCTAAAGTAAATATGATTATTTAAAAATAATCTTGACTAATCTTGTTCATAAATTTATGTTTAAATATTTAACAAATTCTAAAGTTTGTAGTTAGTTTAACTGGATATTTTTCTTAATAAATAATATTTATAGCTACATATTTATCTATTTATAAGAATTCTGTGAATAAATTAAGAAAGCTTTAATAATTTTATTATTTAATATAAAAACTATGTTCTTTGTAATATCCATAAGTTCAAGTTCGACAATTTAACAAATTCTGTGATTAGCTAAAAACGCTTTAACTTATTATATTATTTAAGACAAAGTTGTATTATTAGTTTATTCATTTTTCTATTTTCTGGTATTATAATTTTACTGAATGATCAGTGTCAATCGACTGAGTAATCAGTAAGAGAAATTACTCTAAAACATTACTGATGTATCAGTAATTTAATTGCCGCTTCCATCAGTCACTTATTTTCTGTTGATTCAATCAGTAACTTTTCACTGGTTGTCAGTGACTTAGTGTTGTTTAATTGAATCAGTGAAATTTGAATGACAACCAGGGAAATATGACTGATTCAGATTTAGAGTGAAGTATTAGCAAATTTGCCGTCTTTTGAAATCAGTGAGGGAAAAGTGTCGTCACTGAAAACACTCAGTTTGATGAAATTACCATCCTTAGAAAATACAAGAGAAACAACCATGTTCTTTTTCGCAAGTACTCTCCGAAATGGTACGTTTTCAACCCATTCTACATGGGCTCTCATACAGGTTTAAGTATAGGACCCCATACAGGAACCCATACAAATAATTATATTATTAATTTTTCACAGACTAAGCATCACGTAAGGGAGCGTATTCAACATGGGATCCTGTACAGGGTTCCCTCGTAGTAAAACGTAAAAATCCCCTCGTGTCCTAGTTTCTTGGCAGGAAACCATTAGGGAACCCTTGAAGGAACACACAAGAGATCCCATGTGGGAACCTACATGGGATCCTACGTGAAAATTTTTACCTGGGTATCTTCTTTTATTTATAATAATTTTTCATATTATATTTCGCATAAAATTTATATTTGTGATCACTTTAAATACGAAAACATCTAGAACATACTGTTATAGGAAATGCAAGCTATTGATTTTTTTAATCAATATTATAAACTGTATACTTGAAACTTACCAAGGTTGAAGCGTTAATTGTAAACACTGAAAAATCAATATTCAATGCAAAAATAAACTTGCACAACGAAAACACCTCGCTTGTTGTTCCTAATAGTAATATAAGTTTACTTACAATTGTTTGTCTCACGTTCAGTATCACTGTAAAAAATTTTATGGATATTCACCAACTATTGTAGGTGAATATTTACCATTTTTTTGGGGAAAATGCTTTTCATAAAAAAAAATTGGTAAATATTCGCCAATTTTGGGAAAAATTATTCAAAATGTTGTTGATTTTAATAACCCCTAACGTTTTGGGCGATTTCCACAAACACAATAGATGATTTGTTTTATAACTAAAGAGATATTTCAAAAAATATAAAGGTAATTTTTTTCCAATATTGACCTTAAATACATTTAATATGAAAAAACATATTGTACTTTATTTGAATAAATTATAATAATTTAATCTTTAGTTATTAAAGAAAGACTTCTTTCTAAGAAGCGCTTTTATTTTAGTTGAGTTAGTATATAAGGAGGATTAAAGAAAGAGACTTGTAGTTATGTATTTTCTGCGTGCATTTAGTGTTAGGCAGTAGAATAGGTTTAAGATGCAATAATGCGTAAATCATATTTATTGATGTATCGTATGTTATCTCTATGTATACAGTAATAGTTGATTATTGTTAAATATATAATGCATTGTTTAACTTACCTTGGAACATAAAATTTATTAGGGTATAAGACATTTTTGACAAAGTTTTGGTGATTATTCACCAATTTTTAAAGAATTTTACAAAATTTTGGTTAAAATTCACCAATTGTTGGTGTAAATTGCGTCACCAAAAATTTTGTAAATTTTTACAAAAATTTTTTTACAGTGTATCTCAGGAGCAACTAAAGATGTCAATTTTGGTACTCTCATGTAGAAAAAAACCTCTGCTTTCGTTTGAAATCGTTTATTTTTAAATTAGAAACATTTTTGTAGAAAAACAAGTTTAGTTTTAATTTCAGAACTGCATATGTCATTTTAGATTCATAAAAGCAAAATTCACCAATCGAAAGCATATTTTATTTATTTTAATTTTTTTTATAATTAATGAGATTAATTATTTTTTTATTTAAAGAGAAAGATTTTTTAAATAAATAATAAAATATAAAATATAAGAGTAAAAAGAAATCTCGAAGAAGCACCCAGGTCTACATTTTCATCACTGCTTATGCACACTGTAAAAAATTTTTGGCAAAAATTTATAAAATTTGAACAACTGTTGGTGGATTTTAACCAAAACTTTATGGTGAGAATTCACCAAAATTTGTAAAAATTAGTAAATATTCACCAAAACTTTGTGAAAACTTTCCTAATCTAATTCATTTTATGTTCCAATGTTAGTTGAACTATGCATTGTTAAACAATGATAATAAACAATTACTATATACATACAGAGAAAGCTTACAAATCATAGGACACGCATTATCATCATAAACCTATTCTACTACCTAATTCTAAACGCACGCAGAATTTACATAACTTTAAATCTCTATCTTGAATCCCCCTTATATACTAATCCAACTAAAGTGAAAGCGCTTCTGAGAAAGAAGTCTTTTGTTATTAACTCAAGATTTAATTATTATAATTAATTCAAATTGCTTCTTCATATTAAATGTATTTAAGGTCAATTTTAGAATAAAAATAACTTAATATTTTTTGAAATTTTGTTTGTAAAAATCGCCCAAACCGTTAGGGATAATTGGAATCAACAACTTTTTTGGTAATTTTTCCTTTTTTTGGGCAAAATTTTATATTTTTACCAAAATTGGTGAATATTTACCAATTTTTTTGGTGAAAAGTATTTTCCTCAAAAATTATCGAATATTCACCAAAAATAGTTGATGAATATCCACCAAATTGTTTACAGTGAGATAGAAAAATTTGCAATAGTAGGCGGTGTAATGGAAAATGTCTATAATTGGCCAGATTGTTAAAATTGCGAAAATATTGTCTCGACTTATATTACTGAGAGTATATGAGAATTTGTACAACTTACCTTTATCATAGTCATCTTGACGACTATCCGATGGACCTGGAACAAAATACTGGATTTAGTTTCTTAATAAAATTTCAGTTTTTAAAATAAAATCACGAGGGTTTAAAATTTAAAACGGAATTCTAATGTACTAATGACCTCACAACTTTTGCTTCCTATTAGGAACGGCTAAACTGTGATACGCCATCTGGTGTCGACCTATTCTCTTCGTCCATTTTTTATTTTCGTCCTTCTCTATCTTTTAAATTAAGACAAAGATAGAATGTCAAAATGGACGAAGAGAATAG
>WNHD01005024.1:0-10602 GCA_011057455.1 Ganaspis sp. Gsp50 | reverse complement strand
GTAATATTTTTAAATTAAGCTTATAAATATTTTTCAATCAAACAAAAACCTCCAAACTTATGTGTAAGTTTAAAACAAGAAATTATTTTTCTCAGTGCATAATGAAACAATTGTGCGAGATTTTAAAAGAGTAGAGACGGGAAAAGGCGGTAAATTTAAATGAATTTAGTAATTAAATAATTAGAGCGAAGGAATCTATAAAAACGGTGTATGAAGATAGATAAAATCTTTACAGTGACTTAACACCTCTGTTTTCTTATGCAAAGTACGTAGCATGTGGCATCTATTACTACACTCAGCTTTTTATGTAAATAGACAAATTAACACCTGTTTTGTTTTTGGTCGCATTTCACCCAAATTGTCATAATTCGACTACGATCGATCTAACATTAATTATATTATATTAAATTATTATATTTTATTTACTTATTATATTTCATTAATTTATCATTATTCACTTTATTTATCTTTATTTGTTTATTTATCAATGCTTACTTGACATAATTTATATTTTCTATACTGTCGAAAAGTACTATTTTTGATATCAGATAAGGGGTCGTTCATAAACGAAGTAGCTCGTCAAAGGGGGGGGGGGGGTCTAAATTTCCAAAAAAAATGGGCTACGTAGTTTATGGACGAGCCCTAATTTAACGTATAGTCTTACATTGAGAAAAAGGTTTGGTTTTTGGAACCAACGTTTTGTTCGCTTAACAAATTTCTTTGGTTGATATACGAGCAACAAAACGGTTTTGTTGAAAGAACAAAATTCTTTTGTTGAAAGAACAAAATTCGTTTATTGAAAGAACAAAATTTGTTTGTTGAAAAAACAAAATTCTTTTGTTGAAAGAACAAAATTTGTTGTTTGTTGAAAGAACAAAATTCTTTTGTTGGATTCTTTGATATACATAATTTGTTTTGAATTTCTTTGACACAAAACAATTTAGTAGTCCTAACAAAAATTTTGTAGGTATAACAAGGTTTTAGTAACTTCTGCAACTGTCACAATAATGCAAGCAGGATTTTTAGGTTAGGTTACGGATTTCGATAAATAAGATAATTGACATAAACGTACTAGCCCATCGGAAAATAATAATTTAAAAGATTTATTACTATTAATATTATAAATATTTCATTTGATGGGTCGTGTAAATAAAAATATAATTAATACTTATTAAATAATATTTATTAATATTTAACATTTAAAATTTGATAATTTGATTTCTGTATCAAACACGCATCCGCTGAGTTGAACAGAGTCGTAATAGAATGCGCATGCGCATTCACATAGATATTTAGTACACTAAATGAAAACAAAACATTTTAATGAAATTAACCAAAATTTATTAGAGGAAACAAAATTCCTTAACAAAATTAATTTGTTAATTAATTTTGTTAACTAATTTGTTAATTGATTTGTTAATTAATTTTGTTAATTAATTTGTTAATTAATTTTGTTAATTAATTTGTTAATTAATTTTGTCATTTTTTAATTTTTAATTGTCATTTTTCTCAGTGTAATCGAACTGTAAAAGTATCAAAGAACATAACCTAAATTAGTTTGCCTCTTGAGTGCCTTTCTTCGCGACGCGCGAGGCGACGCGTCACATTTTAAAAGTAGATTGTACATCTGTGAAATGTAAAGTGTATTATTAATTATATTAATGTTCGTAATGAATTGATTAAAGCTTGAAAAGTATTTTTTTAAATTTTTATGCGCGTTTTTCTCGTTATTACACGTTCTTTCTAAGTCTATATCTTTTATTAAAATTAATCTGCTTATTGAATTTTGTTCATTGTATCCTTTCAGTATAAAGTGCTTTTTCATTCAGAAGTATATATATTTTAATTTCAATCATGTTTAAACAGTCAAAAACTATTTTACATTGAACTTGGCATAGATGAAAAAGTGTCATTCATCATGAGTAAACTAAAAGAAATTTTTATAATATTTCAACAAAGGAACAATATTTATTTTTAAAAATTGTATTATAGTTCAAAAATAATTGTCAATTCGGTACAAAACGTGTCAAACATTACAATTATTGTAAAAAAAAAGTTCAATAGAATTGATTAAAAAATAAATACTGAGAAGTAAAGAAATAATAATAATCTAGTGTTTAAGTAAGTTGAATTTATTTCAATATTTGCACAAGTTTTTCAGCATTCAAATTAGCGTGCTTAATTATATAATTCGGATTAGACGACGTTAAGACCGAAATATTATTATTTTAACAAGTATTATTATTTTAACAAATATTATTATTATTTTAACAAATATTATTATTTTAACAAATATTATTATTTTAGCAAATTTTATTATTTTAACAAATATTAGCGTGCTTAATTTATATTTAATTTATATTTTAGCAAATATTATTTTAACAAATAATTCATTTCTTTAAAAATTTCTCGATTAAATTTTAATTTTTTTCACGCACATTATTTGAAACAAGCAGAATGCAAAACGAATTTCAGGAACATTGTCAACTTTGCAAAAACGTGAAAAATGCAAATTTTTTTAAATTGCAAATGCATGTACAATTTTTTAAAATTCATATTGATCCAGGAAAGTGTCAGAAATATTATATTCAAATTTTTGCCAATGTGTGTCCCATCTAAAAGTTTAAAAAAAATTACAATAAAGTAAATAAAAAATATTTTTTAAATAATATATATAGCAGCAAATTTAATTCTCGTTAAACTTTACTTTCCATATTGGTTCTATAGACATTTTTAAAAATGATCAATTTAAAATTTTTTATGGAAGCAATATGGAAAGTAAATTTTTATGAATTAAATTCGATGTTATACACCCAGAGAAATGGTATATTTCAGAACCAACTAACTTATTTATTTGTTTCAAATAAATTTTATTTTATTCAAGTAAAAATTTATTTGATTCAAGTAAAAATTTATTTATTTCAAGTAAAAATTTATTTGATTCAAGTAAAAATTTATTTCTGCCAAATAAAATATTTATTTAAAACAAATAAATAGTTTAATTGGTTCTGAGACAAATATACGGTTATTTGTTCCAAATAAATAATATTGAATTCAAATTAATCTTTTCTCTGGGTGTACAATTATTTAAAAACAATTTTTTTAATAAATTTCATTTCTTATGAAAATTGTATAAATGAATTTATAATTAAAAATAATTTAAAAATTTAGAAATTGTTCTTATTCTCACTTTTATTTCGTAATAAAAACTATTTTTCAGTTTTGAGGTTATGTTGACCAAATCTGTAGAACTTACGGATTTTATCAGCTAAAATAGTGTCAGCAGATTTGACCTGTAAAAGTTACGGAGATTTTTTCTGCAACCAAAATTCTTAAAAATTACAGATGTAAATTCACATAAATTAAAGAAAATTGTTTATTAAAACTAAAAGTTTATTAAAACTAAAAGTTTATTAAAACTAAAAGTTTATTAACTCTAAAAGTTTATTAAAACTAAAAGTTTATTAACACCAAAAGTTTATTAAAACTAAAAGTTTATTAAACAGTAAACACTAACGTATTTAAATAAATGAAAATTTCCATTTATTTAGTATTAAAATATGTTGGAAACGTACTATGAAAATTGAGGTTAGGTTTACTGTTTCCGAATCCCAGCAGTTGAAATCCATGAAATCTACGGATTTTCACAATTTTTTGTAGCTTTATTTCTTACAGATTAGCTTCTGCTAATTTAAGCATGTCATTTTTCTCCGTGTAATTAGGGGTCGTTCATAAACTACGTAGCCCATTTTTTTGAAATTTCCCCCCCCCCCCCGTGATAAATCTTGTAGTTTGTATTTAAATTAATTTAAATACAAATTAATTTTTATTGATCCATATTCTTTATTTTTATATGATATATCCAGTTACTTTTTATTAATAATTAGTTTTCGTGTCCGCCAGAAACGAATTTGAAAATTGGGGGCAAATATACAATTTGGCCTCTTTCCCATTTTTTAGCAAGTTTCGTTGAACACTTTCAGAAAATGAAAAATTTCTTTTGTAAGACAAGCATTTTGCCGCCCCCAGGTGGTTGGCGCCCGGAACATCTGCGCCCTCTATACTTCCGAGCCTGATGTCCAAAATTCTGCATTTTGAAATCTGAGTTTCAATTCGTTACCAATTACCAAGAAAGCTTTTAATATACCGAGTTTTACAAAATTGATAGATTTTTGGATTTTGTCTGCCATATTGGATCCGCCATTTTGAATTGTTAAAATCCGGCTGAATTTATCGTACATTTGTAACAAAATCTGTTTTCCGAAATTTCATTTTTAAAGGGCAAATTGAGTGAGAAAAAGTCGAATTTTACGAGCACAAACAGAATTCCGAAAAACAAATTCTAGATTGCTTTACAATTACAATCTGGAATTTCGGCAATTTTGAAAAGTAGTTTTTGTCTGTTTACATTAATTGGAGCAATAATGATGCGATTGTTGTGTGCGGACTCTTTGTGCATGTAGTGTTTCATAAAATTGTCTGTGCGAATCGATAATAAAGAACCGCTTGAAAGGCAACTTGGGTTACTAGCTACTAGCTAACTGTAGTCAACTGTAGAGAGCCGAAGAAGAATACAAGAGTCAGTAAAGTAAAACACGAGGCAAAGTGAAATATGCATTAGAATTGGAATGGTGGTGGTTCTACTCTGGGATATTTTGCCGATAGAGAAGGTGCGCGCGAGAGCCGACAGCAAGAGCAAGTTTGCGCCTGGCGCCAGTCTCCCATTGGCTCTTCCCATCTAGCAGAATAAGCGAGCAGTCGGGCGACCAGATAGATTCACAGATGTTCCGTCAGTGTCCAGCAGTTGGCGCCGAGGTCGAGCGTCGTTCTTTGTTTCGCCGCGAGCAGTCTCCATCCAGCAGGCCGGCGAACAAATTTCCAGTGACGGTTTCTCGGAACTTGGGACGCGCCGTCGCGGCGCTTGTCAATTTTTTCAAAAGCCTCTCGTCCTAAAGCTCCTACCACACACGACAACCCCTCCACTCGTGCGAATTACACCTGAAAAGCCTCAACGTGCAATAAGTCGTAATATGTACGTTGTACCAACAACGGACGATTCCCTCTCGACATCAACAACACCAGCGACTTGCCAGTGAAACGTGCAAACATTGTCCAAAATAACAGTTGACAGCTCTGGAAAATGCGCTGGCAAGGCATTGGACACTAGACGCCACGACTAGTTTTGACAAGTGACGTTTTGTGGCCTCGGTCGCTAGGCCAGAGTACGTGTTACGTACCTGCGCCGCCTCTGCATGCGGCTAGCGAGTTCGAACGAGTAGTGAACTGGTGAAAAGGTGCGTGTCGAGGTACTGTGTAGCACTCTGCACAAAAGAGAGGGAGAAGAGAGTGGGAGTTTGCCAAGCGGAAAGAGGCGCAAGAGAGAGAGAGACACAAGGACCGGGAAGGTGAGACGCAACGATCGGGAAAGAGAGAGTGAGACGCAACGATCGGAAAAGAGAGAGTGAGACGCAACGAGGGGAAGGAGAGAGTGCGACACAACGAGTGGGAAGGAGAGTGCGACACAACGAGCGGGAAGGAGAGAGTGAGAGAGAAAGACTGCCTGCGGGAGTGGGCAGTGCCGACACTATCGGGTGCCGCACCCTACTACCTTCAAGTCACGACTGCAAGTCGTCACCCCCGTTCTCTTGATTTATTTTTGACAACCGGGAGTATTGACTGACAATAATTGTGAGAGTATCGCGGTTGACCTGGTGCGCTCGGTGATTAGCGGATTTGTGACAGCGACAAGTGTGCGTGGTGGTGGTTTTCGTGAATATAATTGTGCAGAGTCCGGCATCAAGACGGGCGGTTTCACAGTGAATTTCTCGGAGGTGACGGGGCCCGAAAGAGCCTTGGAAACGGTGGAGAGTTTCGGTGTGGGGTACGGGCACGGCCACGGAGCAAATACAGGCGGCTGGATGAAGCCGCCGGGGGATCTCTTTCTTTATTGCGACATGAAGGATCTGGGAGCAGACATGGTACATGTATATCCATTTCCCGCACTGTGCAATTTGTCCTTCTCTCATCGTTGCAAAACATGGCCAAAACAACACAGAGATGTGACCGCTGAATCTGAATTTTCGATTTTTTCCGCATTTCTGCCAAAACGGTTATTTTCTGTGTTTTGCAAAGGTTGTTTCGTTTGCGAAGGTTGTTTCGTTCGCAAAGGTTGTTTCGTTTGCAAAGGTTGTTTCTTTCGTTTGCAAACGCCAGAGAGAGACGGACGGATACGCGACTGTTTACAGTTTCTTTTACTGTGCCCCCTTATTTCTTGTTCTGTCCTTGATCCAGCGATGAGGCGAACGTGACTACAAAAAATTCACTCGTGTTTTCAAACACGATTTTCTAAGCTTTCTCGTGTTTTGCCATTTCACTTGCGTGGCTATACCTATAGTGTGTTCATGTACGTACAGAAGAGCGGGATTGCTCAGCGACAACGTTACTACCCACCGTTGTTGAACGATTATCATTTTCAATCTTTTATTCGGCAATAGAGATCACAAAAAATTGTGCGCTTTGTTATTGATGTAGTTCTAGTGTTGTTTTTGGAAAATCTTTCTTCTCATTAAAAAAGAGATGTCAATAGTGCATTCAATTGTTTTCAATGTATTTTTTATACACTTTTGTGTATCTCGGCTTTTTCGAGATCTCTGCAGGATGTCAATCTCGACAGGAATGTGAACAGTAAAAAATTAAGCAATAAACAAGGCTTCCCTATGAGGAAACAAAAATGTTTGTGGATGTTTTCGTGAACGGGGTTAGACACCCCGTAGGTGTCAAAAGTTGTGTCCCAATATTAGTGTCCTAAAAATTTTACTGCAGTTAATAAAAGAAAACTTTGTTTCAAGATTTTCTTTAATTTAAAGATTTTCTTTAATTTAAAGACTTCCTTTAATTTAAAGATTTTCTTTAATTTAAAGACTTTCTTTAATTTAAAGATTTTCTTTATTTTAAAGATTTTATTTTTTTCTAATAAAAACTAATTGTTTTTATTAAATTAAACGTTAATTATAAGTTAATAAAAATATTTCCTGAATTGAAATTGCTATTAATAAATGTTTTATTCCTAAAATATAATATAAGTACATTTTTAATGAGAAATATATTTTAACCTACAAAATATGTAAGGTACGAACCTCGATTATCCTAATTAGGGGCTATGCTTTTTTTTTAATAAATAAAATAAAATTTTAAAGTAATATATATGTGACACGATCTAAAAAAAGGGACCTTACATGCATTTGAAATTAGGTTATGTTTGCTGACAGTTTTAACTTCATTAATGCTTTTCTTTTAATTATTTGCAGAAAAAAACAGTTTTTCTTGACAGTATGCAAAAAAGCTATTCAAGAAAAACTTTTCGTGAAAAACTTTTTTTTTCGTTATGCAAATAATTAAAACGAAAGCATTAATTAAGTTAAAACTGTCAGCAAACATAACCTAATTTCAAATGCTTGTAAGGTCCTTTTCTTCAGATCGTGTCACATATAATATATATATGTATATATATATATATATTTATACAATATAATAATAATAAGAACAAAAAAGAATAAATAATAAGATATAATTAAATTAGCAGGCCTCGGAGTGTGCGACTTTTTCGACTTTTTTTAAGAAACGCGACTTTTTTAGACTTTTATTAAAGAAATGCGACTTTTTTGTGGAAATGTGTGATTTTTCTATTTTTATAATAATAATAATCCTATAAATATCAGAAGACATCTTTATGATGTTTTATGAATGTCTACAATAATTTAGTAATAATAATATTAATTATTTTAAGAGTAAAACGGCTGACAAACGTTTGGCTATATATATAAAAGAATCGTCTAATTAATCGACAAGTATTAACTTATAACATGCAAAGTGAATAAAAACAATAAATGAACAAAATCGTAAAAGCAAGTCAAAAAATGAAGTATAAACTAATTTTAAACCTCAAAATTTTATATCAATTAAATTTTATTTGTAAAATACCTGTTTATCTTTCATCAAAGAGCAATTAACATTATTTAAAATTAAACATTTTTTTTATTTATTGTTTTTTTTTATGTTTTTAAGATCATATTCTATAAATGATCTCTTAGTATTTTTTTTGTACCTTATTTTAGTAATTTTTAAAAATATAAATACCTTATTTTAGTAATTTTTAAAAATAACAATTACACCAAAAAGTAAATACCTTGCAATTTTAATTAGAAATTTAAAGAGGGGACCGCGTTTCTTAACTACTAAGGGGTCGTCTATAAACTACCTAGCTCATCAAGGGGGAGGGGGGTAAAGACTTTTGCCTCGCTAAGAGGAAAAAATGGCGCTAATGTATGGAACAGTGTGCTACATGGAGGGATGAGGGGGGAGGGTCTAAATTTTCAAAAAATGGGCTACGTAGTTTATGGACGACCCCTAAGTAACCTAAGACGGCCAAAATTCACTTTTTTTCAACGTAAAAGTTAATTGTCTTTTTAAAAATTTATATGGTTTTTATGTCATAATATTTAAAGGGGATGTTTAACAAAATAAACATACATTGTTTTTAAATTGTGTAATTAACTAACTACACAATTTTTGCAATATTTCGACGGGGGAAGGGGCAATTTAGGTGGATTACCCCTTAGAATCACGTGACTACTGACCTCCTGTTCCATCAAATGTCCTAAAAATGTCTCTTAAATTATTAAATTTATATGATTTTCATAATTACAGCCGTTATGGTTTTGTTTTTAAGACTATTCTAGAATAAATATTACGTTTTTTCAGTTAATTCTACTAATACTTAAATTAAAAGCCATCAAATATTTCATCGACTTTTTGCGACTTCTTTTGTGCTTTAGAGCGACTTTTTCGACTTTTTTAATCCCTCAAGTCGATCCGAGGCCTGAATTAATTAAAAAAATTAATAATTATATAGTTTAAAAAAAAACAAGTCCAACAGTTTACAACCAATTATAGGACTACAAAAGTCATTTAATAAATATTAAGATAAAAAACAAGAAAATAAGATAGACATCAGCTTTCAATCATACCACACTTTCAATTGGAATACATTTCAAATGTTTATAAACAATTCTAATAAATTCAGTGAGAGATACTACGAATAAGTCAATATCAATTTGCGGAGCAGTAATCAAGGAATTATAATGCATACACTAATAGTAGAAATTATTTCTTCCATTGTTGCAATGTGTAGATCAATTTATTCAATTTTGGAAGATAAAGGATTAAACAATGAAAAATTATTCCTGTCAGAAATCACAGGAACATGTAATTGTAAAGAATTGAATAAAAATTGTGAGTCAGTAAGTCCCCTAATAAATTACGTAACGCTTCATGGGAAGGGGGGGTCACACTATTTGTTACATTCAGCAAAAAATGGCGCTAATGTATTAAATATTTTGTTACATGGGGGTTTAAAGTTTCTTTAAAAAAAAATGCGTTACGTAATTTAAGTATAGCCCTTTAATTCGGACAGGTGTTGGTTCGGATAAACGAAAGTTCGGGTAATAGAAATTTCAAGCGATGGCGTATAATTAAAGTGAAACGATTGAATAATTTCGACTATACGTACATATCATTTAATCCACTTAATTGGAATACACATTCATCTTTATTATTCATTTATTTATACATAAGTATAATAAATTTATAATTACTTAGAGTTCTTTTCGGTATAAATTTGGTTTAAAATGAAATATGAAGATATGTTTATCATTTTCACCACTACGAATATATCGCATAAATAATATGAATAAGGGGTCGTTCATAAACTACGTAACTCGTCGAGGGGTAGGGGGGGGGGGGTCAAGACATTTGCTACGCTAGGAGGAAAAAATGGCGCTAATGTATGAAACAGTGTGCTACATGGGGGAGGGGGGGGGTCTAAATTTCCAAAAAAATGGGCTACGTAGTTTATGGACGACCCCTAAGGGACCGTTCATAAATTACGCAAGGGTTATAGGGAGGGGGGTGAAAATCTTACGCCCTATGTTAATTTTTAATTTTTATTGTATAAAAGTCTTATAAAAGTCTTACCACTAATGGAATAAATTTAAAAATTTGAGAAGCTCAAAGAAAGTTCGGATAATTTTTTTAATAATTTTTTTAATTTTTTATTTCCTTGACTAGGAGTGATCGCTAAATTTTACACATATATTAAGAAACCACCGAGTGATAGAATCATTTTAATTATTATTTTTTAATTTTTATTGTATAAAAAGTCTTACCACTAATGGAATAAATTTAAAAATTTGAGAAGCCTAAAAAAAGTTCGGATAATAGAAATTCGGATAAAATTATTTTCAGTTCGGATAATAGAGGGTTCGGAAGATAAAGATCCGGATAATCGAGGTTTCACCGTAAATTCAAAAAAATATATTTTCAATATTTTATATAATTGAATTTTGTGTAATTTTGTACATTTATAAGCAACTGGACACAAATTGGAACATTTACCTTATAGAATGTTTTTGTTCCTTCGTTTTTAATAGTGTACCCTAGGGGAAAACTGCCGTCCTGATGTAAAAAGTGGTTAACTGACATTTTTACGAAAAATGAGATTTTTATACCACTGAATTCGTTAGGAAATGAGGAATCTGACTATAA
>WNHD01005023.1:0-15900 GCA_011057455.1 Ganaspis sp. Gsp50 | reverse complement strand
TGAAACATTAAAAGTGAATTGAAAATAATTCAAAAGTTGATGAAACATTAAAAGCGAATTGAAAATAATTTAAAAGTTAATGAAAAAATTAAAAGTGAATTGATCGTAATTAGTTTTTTCCTGAAACAATTGATTCTTGCAGAGAATAGGTTGGAATTAGAGAGAAATGGAATTCAAAATAATTGAAAAAACATGGTTGTTGAATTGAATTTATAAAATTTTCTATTATTTTCAATTTTGTCCTTCTTACTGGGATTTATATAAAATGGTTTTAATTTACTTTTGTTATTTCGTTGTCTTTTCTTTTTTTTCGTGTCAAAAATAAGCTAAATTGGCATGTTTGTTAAAATTATGTTATTGTCATATTGTACTATTAAAATGCCTTTCTCAAGACTTTTTATTATGAAATTTGACCACAGTGCCATTTTTGGAAGTCGTAACCTCCAAAGTGTATGTATGAAATTATTGTGCATATCTACGTTTTGCAACAAGAAATAATGAATATTTTTGCAATACTTTTTAATAAAATGGCAATCAACTTGAAGAAATTTGTTTTATTTATTCCTCCTTAGCCCAAAGTATAAAAAAAAACAACAAATGTTATGTTAAGTTGGATATGAAATAGAAGAATTTTTATTTTAATGTTTATCTAATATATATTACATGGTTTTGCGGTTTCTTTCTTTGTACGAATTTGGACGTATTTTCTCTTCCCTTTATCTCAATTTTCTCATGACCATACTTACAACTTATCACGGACTGTCACAATTTCATAGACCCTTCTCCACCCCTAGAGCATAAAGTAATATACGAACAGACCCTTACATTTATTTATTACTCAATTAAATTAATCAATTATTCATTGTTATGTTTGATGTTATGATTATTGTATTTATTTCGTTCAGTATTCTATGGATTGTTTCTTTAAATTGATCAAATTTTGTTTGGTTAAGTTCTGTTTAAATCAAAGAAACTATTTAATTGAATGGAATAAATTTTTTTTTTATTAAATTATTATTTTGTTTATTTAATAGTTTCATTACATATATATTATATTATTTATTCCATACTATTATGGAATATATTCCTCATTATTATAATAAATTATTCCATATTGTTAATATAAACAAATATATTAATACAAATATTTCATATTAT
This sequence comes from Ganaspis sp. Gsp50, assembly GCA_011057455.1. Taxonomy (NCBI): domain Eukaryota; kingdom Metazoa; phylum Arthropoda; class Insecta; order Hymenoptera; family Figitidae; genus Ganaspis; species Ganaspis sp. Gsp50. Next base: position 14,742 of record WNHD01005023.1, on the reverse strand, counting down.
TATATGTAATATTTATTCTTAATATTTAATCTGAAAGAGAAGGATTATATTATAGAAAAAAATACACCGCGATGGAGAATGGAACTTGCGTCCTCAAGATTCACTGCAATCCATGAACTAATCAACGAGGCCATTGAAGAAGATAGATGGAAAAGTCACTTTAGTTTTGCAACTTTTAACTCCGAACAGGAGCAATAATGTATTGAACCAACGTTTTTATTTTAATTAAGCAAATTTTGTCTTTAAATCAAACAAATTATTTCTTCAGATAGAAGAAGCAATGTTTTTTATATGAACTCAATAATTATTTAAAACACACAAAACAATTGTTTAACACGATTATTATGTTACCCGGTAAAAAGAGAACAATTGAAAGCAATTCATAATCTGAATTTTTTTGAATGCGCGAATTTTCCATTCATCCAATGTATCTAAACACAATAAGAAAAGTTAAGAAACTTATTGCTTTTAATCATTATCGATAGTCAATTGAAAGAATTTGAGAAAGAGAAATATTTGCCACGATCAATAAAAAAAAAATTAAAAATCATATTTCTTTGAAGTAGCCTTTTAAAATATTAAGAAATGAATTTAAAAATGTCTCTGCCCACGGTGAAAGGGACCTTATTAACGACAAACGCAGTTTAGTTTAATGTTCTTTGGATTGAAATTACAAAAAGATGATCAACTGTTAATACAAAACATTAATGTTTACGTCTTCAGTAAACCAAAAATATTCGATAAAAACTAATTTTGACTTTATATAGCTTAAATGAAAAAAATGAATGTTTAATCAAGATAAAATTATTACTAAACATAACCTAAACTTCGTTCGACGTAAGTTCTTTTTCACCGTGGTCAGACACAAATATTTTAAACACATATAAATAGGAACATACGTAATTTACATTAAAACAATATTGTAAACAAAATTTAGAATGATTGATAACTATTATAACCTGCAGAAGTCTTTCTAAGAAAGCCGAAAGTTTGTTTTTCTGTCGGAATGACTGTTTGTCCCTTTGCACAGATAGAAAGCTTTAAAAGTTATGACAAACTATTGTTATTCTAGAAAAGTATGTATTATTATGTTGCTTGGAGTCGACTACTTTCACATAAATATCACTTAAATCAATTTCCAACACTAAAACCTATCAGAAAGATGAAATTACTTTATAGCGTCACTTTCCACGTCAGAATCATATTCGCCATCTTTACTCTTTACTCCGCGCAGACGCAGACGCTCAAGTTCACTGCTTTTAAAATATTTCTACTTTTCGAATTTCTTTCAATTGCTATCAAAAATACTAGGTAACTAATTAAAAGCAATACAAAATACAAATTGTTTTCTAACCACTGCACTTTCATATGTCAGCTTTTAAATTACTTTCAGAAAGTTCTTAAAAGTTTCCTGTGGCGTTTTCGAAAAAACAGAATTTTCTGTTTTCTTATGGCACGTTAAGTCAAACGTATTAAAAATAATAAAAAAGTAGTAAGGAATCTGAATTGCTTTCCATACCTTACTTCTCGCTAAGCATAGAAAACAATTCGTTTTTACAGAAATTTAGTTCATTCTAGAGACATTGGAACTTTGGAAAATTCGAAAAAGAATAATTATAAAAATCCTCTTTTTGACATAAAAGTCGGAATTTTTAATTTTTCCCTATTTTATCGTTTTCACCTGGTAGGTTAAACAAATATTTTTGTTCAATTTAAAAACAATGTAACATTTTTTCATCTTTTTGGATCAGCTAGTTTATGTCGTTTTGCTTTTAGAGAATGTCTTTATGTGAAAAACAGTTGTTATTTTTAAAATCTTTTTTTATTAACAAAACATCCGATAATTACGATTTCAAAAAGTGTCTTTTGTAAAGTAGGATTTTTATGTATGCAAACGATCTTCCATTAACTGTTAGCCATCAAAAAAATACATAAAAGAGTATTTTTCTCAAAAAATTTGATTCTTCATTTTTTACGTCAAATCACATGCATATTGTAATTCGAGATGAAGAATGTAAACGAAATAGCTCATGTGAAAAAATACTCCTAAAGAAGTATTACAATAACAAATAATTCAAAAAATTTTTTTTACAAATCTAAGAGCATTGGAATCGATAAGGTTTTCTCTTCAGACAGATGAATTAACACCTTTTCAGATACATTGATTTGCATATCACGTGTGTTGATTGTTAAAATTTATAATTAATTCCGTTTTTAATTTTTATTTCAGAAAATATAAATCAGAGCAAAAACATTTTTCTAAAGATAAAATGTCTGGTTTTGTGTAAAAAATTGTAGACTATTGTTCTGAAATCCTGTTTTTTCAAAAATAAATAAACGCTTTGTACTTACGCTGGAAAATAATGAAGGAAGGAGACAATAATTCTTCTATTAGGTCAAACAATATTTGCTAAACCAGTTTGAAAGCTGGTCTTTTTTGTCTTGCCGATGGAGTGAATATTTTTAAATGAAAAAAGGCATATAATTGATTATTGTCAAAATTTGAAAAACGCAGAACCAATTACAGATAAATCGATAAATGTGAGGGAGAATGTAGAATAAAGGAATAAGTCTCACTTTTCACAAAAAGGGAATTCCCTTAGCCACGTGACCCTTTGTTGTTCCATCCCTTAGTAAATTTACATCTTTATACTTCGAACAAAGAGCTATATCTGTGCGTCATTTTAAAATAATCACTTCAATTTTAAGCCGAGTATTTTACTGTGTTCGCAGAATTTTTATTATTTGTTATAACAAAATTAAGTTAAATTCATAATTTATGTAAAAATTCACTGAAAAAAATGTCTGATTAACTTAACCAGAAAGTAATGTTAAATATGCCCTTACGATTTTTTCTGGTTAATTTAACTAGAATATTAGTTAAGTCAACCAGAATTTTGGTTAAGTCAACTGGAATTTTGGTTAAGTCAACTAGAATTTTTGTTAAGTTAACCAGAAGTCTAGTTAATTTGACCAGAAAAAATAGTAAGGGCATACTTATAATATTATTTTCTGGTTAAGTTAACCAGATATTTATTTCAGTGTATACACGAAATTAGTGTTTTGATTGTTTGTAACACTTATTGCTAATTTATTTATTGATCATATTTATTCATTGTTGATTTATTTATTGTTGATTTATTTATTGTTGATTTAATTATTGATCATTTTGTTCATTTGTTAATTTATTTACTGTCCATTCATTTATTATTCATATTCTTCATTTAGATAAAAAAGTTTATAGATAAAGTTTTTTAAGTTTTTTAATAGTATCATTCATTTCTACAAAATTATTTTTCTAAAAAACCTTTTTTTAGATATTTTAGAAATGAAACAAAATGTTATACATATATTATGTTATTGTTATGTAAAACGCACACAGTTCCGTCAATGTAATTAATATATTTGCTTCGTACCCTTTTTTTTAGATATTTTGTTTATAAAAATTAAAATGTTATAGGAAAGTAAAAAACGCACAGTTTCATGAATAAAATTAATATATTTGCTCTATACTCTTGTGTTAGAAATTCACAGCCTTAATGGTAGATTAAATATTAGATATGTTTATCTCTATTTACATATAAATAGGTTTCAATTTCTCTTACATTTATACATGAATATAGGATTTCTTAAGATTCTCAATATAATCGAAAAAAAATTATCTCCAGAAGGTATTAGGATATCCTGCGTATAAATTTATATCTTAAGTCAATGTTTAAATTCGCAAACACGCAGAAAGGTATAAACAAAATTCATTGTCGATATTACTTAAAGCGATATACATACTTCTTATCATAATATTCTATGAATTTAAATTTTCTTTGAATTTTCTCGATATAAATACAGGTATACAATGAAAAACGAAAATCATTTTAATTTTTCGCTCACAAAAGAAATTTTTTTAAAAATTTGGCTAAAAATAATTTTGAAGAGTTAATTCAAATTAATATTTAAAATTATATTAATTATTGAATCGCGTGATTTTAAAAACTGGTTTAATAATTTTTTATATTAATATGTGACGCGCTTTGAAGAAAGTAAGTACCTCAGAAGTAAAAAATTGTAGGTTATGTTTCATGATAGTTTTAACTTGATTAAATCTTTCTTTTTAATTATCTGCAATGAAAAATAATCTTTCTTGGCAGTGTACAAATCGTTCAAGAAAAACTGGTTTTGATTGTCGAAAATTATAAAAGTAGAAGCTTTAATCATGTTAAAACTATAATGAAATGTAAACTACTAATTTTTTCTCCTAAGGTCCCTTTCTTCAGAGTGCGTCATTTTTTTATGCACCTCCATTTTTAAGTACATTGTCGATCTTAAATTAAGAAATAAAAAACTTTGACTACTTTTTGCAAAAGTCATTTCTAAAACTAATCGCAGCCTTATAGAATTATTCTACACGCACTGAAAATGTATTTCTCGTTGAATTACATATATTGAAAATTGTCTTGAAGAAAAATTAACGAGAATTAGTTAAGACTAAGATTATTATATCTACTAGTTTTTAAAATATACATTGCGCTGAGCTTAAAATTCACCTTTTAATTGCAGCAAATAACTTTGAGCAAAACAGGACGACAGTTTTGCAAAATCCATGCTTAGTTTCGACGAAATTAAATTTACGATAAAATTAATTAGGCGCTAATTTTTTTAAATATACATTGATGTACACTAATAAGTTCATATAATTTTAATTATAATAAAATTCTAATTATAATAAAATTCTAATTTTATACACACTTTTAGTATATTTGTATTCTTTCCTCTTTGTACCAGAATTTAACCCTATTTCCTCTCTGAATTCTTTGAAATAAGATTTTTCACTTTCTAAAGTAAATCACACCAACATTTTGAAAAGTTTAAATTAAAACGGTAGAATTTCAGTTCAGTGAACCGAATGAACTTTTGTATCATTGCTTTGAAGTGATTCATCAGTAGCTAAAAGTTTTATTTTTAAAAACAATGAAATCCTTGTTAAAAAGAAGTCAGACAGATTTTTAATAATTTAATTGAATAAATGTACTTGGATTAATTGAACTTTGTTTAATTTAACTTTGTTTTACGACTAACTATTGTGTAATATTGACATTGAACTAGAAAAAAACTTGCAGTATCTAACTATTAATTATTTTTAGATTTCGTATATTGTGAAAATGGGTCCTTATACGAGAATTCTATAGAATTCTCGTATAAGGACCCATTTTCACGTCAGTTATTTAAAATAATTTCAAAATTAAATTTGTAAATTTTAAAATATTTTAATTTACAAATTAAATTTTTAAAATTAAAAATATTTTAATTTCAAAATTAAATATTTAAATTTAAAACAATTTTAATTTCAAAATTACAATTTTAAATTCAAAACGTTTCTTATTCAAATAAATGAATTAAAGTAAAAATTAAATTCATTGCATTAATTTAAATGGATCAATTTAATATTATTTATAAATTAACTTAATTCTTATTGAAAACGAACGTGCAAGAAATAATTAAATTACATTTAAAAAGGGTCCTTTGGATCCATCTGACAGTTTCAGTCAAATTTGCCAATAACGAAAAAATTTCAAATAATATATTATTAAAAACTATTCATTTAATTCACAGAATTATTAAAAGTTGACTTACATGATTTATAAAATTTGCATATGCTTCAAAGAATTCTATAAAATGCATAAAAAATGTAAATACTCTGAGACGAATTTAAGAATATTTTTCATGCACATTGTCCAGTTGGAACATTAAAAAAAATACATAAAAAAAAGATAATATAAAATAAAATAATATATACTTAAAATGAGAATATCATAATCTTAAAAGAAGAATATTTTTTAATGAAAAATCTTTTTTATTTTAAGAATACTGTATTCTAACTCTAAAAATAAAAAATGTATTGAGAAATATTCTTATATACGCGTCGAGTGCACATTCTTTTTAGAATACATTTTTGCAATTAAAATGAATGCAATTTTTAAATATAACTGTTTTATAATAGATATTCATTGTGTTTAAGGAAAATTTATTTCATAATCTTTGTCAGTTTATTTATAGTGCCTTTTTATGATTGAAATGTTATATATAAGAGAAGTTTTTTTTAATAAACACCCATTAATGTGCAAGTGAGTGAAAAGGTTTCTACAAAAAAAAAATAATAATAATTAAAAAGTAAACATGTTATACGAATAAGAAGTAAAATTTTTGCTCTGAAAAGATTCATTGACAAAATTATTACTGTTCTATTAAACACTTAGCAGAGCATCGAAATTGGCGTCATGTATTTATTATAAATTTCTTTACTAACGTAAACTAACGTAAACTCTTTTTGATTTTACTACATAGTAATGAATAAATATCAACCAATTCAGATTTAGAGAGTAGCAATGTATTTAATAATTTTATTTAATTAAGTGAAAGTTTCTGCGCTCTTTTGCATTTTCGACATTTTGAAAAGGAAATTAAAAATTTTAAAATTTTTTTGCGAGAAAATAATCATAATAAATATTTAATAAATAATGTTTAAATAATTGTGGTCATTCAGTCAAATGTTTTTAATTCACTACAACGGACGGATTTAAATAATAGTATACCGGAACGCCGATTCTGTACAGACCGATTCTATACAGGAGCTTCTGGAAGAGCGTGGGAATGGGGAGCAAGGAGGAGCAGTACTGAGGAGCAGAAAGCATAAAGGCGAGTCCACAATAGGTGGTTTCTGAGCGTCAACGCGTTGAAAGCGACTATCGTTCAATCGACGCGTCGACTTTAAAAACATAACCTCAAACCACCTATTTTAAAAAGCGTTTGCGTCAAAACTATTTTCGCATTATAGAGATACTTTAAAAGAACAGAAACTGACGCATGCAGCGACTTATTCTGTACAGCCCAAACACTGTACAGAATCAGCGTTCTAGTTTATATACAAAAGCTGCAAAATTATGGACTAGAATGTAGTTTCTCTCTAAAAGTACACAAAGAAATGCTATTGATTTTATAAAACTTTTTTGAATAAAAGATACAAATGTTTTAGTTTGAAAAGTAACTGTCGTATTATACATAATTTTGTACCATATAAATAATTTTGTATCATATAAATAATTTTGTATCATATAAATAATTTTGTATTTTATAAATAATTTTGTATCATATAAATAATTTGGTATCATATAAATAATTTTGTATCATATAAATAATTGTTGTATCAAATGAATTATACTTATTTGAAAAACATTCTATAAATTCCATATGATTTTTCTCAAAGTATAAATATTTATACTGAAGAAAAATTGTTCAGTGCTTCATATTTCATATCTACATTTTTTCATAGATAAAAGTGTTTTGTGACACATTTTTTAAAAAAATGTACAATTTTATATATATTTCTAAACTGCTTTTCAATTACGTAGATTTTTTTCGAAAATCTAATGACTAGTGTAAAATTATACATTATTTGGTCATTTTTAAAATTCTCTACAAAACAATTTCTTTAATTTCTTTCTCTACAAAATAATAATGTAATGGTTCTGTTTTATGGAATGAAAAATAACGTTTCATCTATACAAAAAAATATATATACTTTATATTATTTTTAACTGAGATAAATTTATATCTAAATATAAAACAAGAGTAATTAAATTGTTAAATACAGTTCCTAATCGTTAGTTGATCATTTCGTTTTCTCTATTTTCGTTCCTTTGATTTTCTTCATGTTCGTTACAATAGGAACAAGAGCTAGTGCTTTCGTCGAGGGAATTAAGAGAATCTAATCCTTCTGCTACGTACGTGACGTTGGTGTCGATGCTTTTTGTATCTAAGGAAGGCAATGAACAAGACAAGGACAGGGAATCTAGGTTCTCTGCTTCCTCAGCATCTGAGATGATTGAATGCCAAGGAATCATCTCCGGTGTTGGGGGTCTTGACTTTTTGACAAGACTACTTGATGTGGAGAATTTCTTAATCGCCTAGAACAGTGCAAATTACATCCTTTGAAATTAATAAAGCCGCTCACTTGATTCGTGGATTAATAAAGACCTTCACTCGATTAATGAATTAATAATGCCGGTCACTCGATTAATGAATTAATAATGCCGGTCACTTGGTTAATGAATTAATTTCACATTGCGCTTTGAATTGAATGTGATATTAATGCAATTATTATTTTACAATATCCTAATTCTGCCAAATTTTCATTAGAAACTTATGACCCTTCTTTTCGCCTCTTTGTTCTCTAAATGCTCTTTTAGTTCTCTTATGTCCTCGTTTTCACCCTCCTTTTACCATTTTAAAATAATTCATTGAAATATTGATGTTAATGTAGCTTATATACTCATTGTCAATTCGCAGAATATTCACATAAAGGCTTCGTAGCGTAAATGGTTAGTGCGTTAGCATGTTTCTGCGTAGGTCGAGGGTGCGAATCCCCATCAGCGAGAAAATTTTAATTTATAGATTTTAATGTTAAGTGGCGTATTGTGATAGTGAAAATAAAATACAATGTGTTCTACGACTCTGAAATAAAAAATAAAAGACATGAGAAGATAGTAGTATAACATGTAGTATAACAGTCGGTAACAAAAATGTGTTAGAAATGAGAAGAATGTTAATGTTAAGGATAAACAATTTTTTTGTTTTTAAATTAAGAACTTGCGTTTTATAATTTATTCAAGATACTAAATAAATAAGTTTGCTTTAATAAAAATTTATATTAAAACAATTTAATTGAAAATAAAAGTCGACACTATAAAAACGATAGGTTATTGATTTTTACAGTGTGTTTCTCTCAGTGCATTGAAATTAAGTTCTGAAACTAAGACAGAGGCTATGCGAGGCTTTAAAGAGCATTATATATGAAGACCTCTTTTTCCCCTCGAACTATATGCAGAAATGGAATTATTTGCACATTTGGGGAAAAAGAGGGCTTAATTTACACATCAAACTAATTCTCTTTTTGTGCTCTTTGAGTCTATTCTTCAATTAAAAGACAAATCATTATGCTACCTTTTAAAGTTCGAAAACTTTAGAACATAAATAGAGGACTTAAATTTTGACTCGGGTGGTATAACTATTTTAATTCATTTCAATTTATAAGTTAAGGCCTAAATAGTTAGATTAAGGTTTAAGAAACCTTTTGCTAATTCTAATAAATTATTAATTGCTCTTTTTAAATATCCTCCTTAGAATCCTAAGTATGGTACTTTTAAATCCTTATATAGAAAGAAGAAAAAGAAAAAGAAGTAGACTTCAGTACTTAGGTAATTTTTACTTAAGTCAAAAATAACTAAATTTTACTCATAACCTTAATTTTGTTAGGCAGATTTCACTTGCAATTTTTCTCCGTGTTTTATTCAGAAATACACAGAAAAAACAAAGTCTTAAACGGTTTACATCTTAAAACCAAAATGACTGAAAGTCAGCAAATAAGTCAGTTTTAGGTCTTAAAATCCAACTCTTGATTCTGAAAATTAGTTGAAATTGAATCTGATGTAAACGGGTTCAGTGTAAAGTGGTCTGAAAGTATAAGACTTCTTTTTTCAAGTGTAATAAAATAACGACCCGTAACTTAAACAATTTAATAATTTTGTAAAAATCCCGCTGTTTTAAGCTCTGTTTCAAAAACAACAATAACAAATGTCATCAAGACGTATCTTAAACTTCTCAAGTTAACATTTCTACATATAAATACACACACGTCCAGACAATTGAACAGGAACTAATGTAAAGACGGAGGAAAGTTTGTTTCAAGTTATTAACGAGTAATCATAGTTTGAATACGAATAAAGTAGATTAATTAAAGTAGCTAACTTGCGTTAGTCAAAAATAAACCAAAGTAGCTAATTAATATCCGTATTTGCTATAATAATTGCTAAAATAATTAATAATTACTATATGATAATTAGCTATTGCATTTTATTATTTGACATCCGTGTGCAATAAATTTAATTTCCTGGAACAGCTAATAATTGACTGCAAAATCTAACTTTCCTCCCCTATTTATAATTGTGATGCGCTCTGTAGAAAGGGACCTTAGAAGGAAAAAATTGTAGGTTATGTTTGATGATAGTATACACACAAAGTATTTATAAAAAGCTTCATTTGATTGAAAAGAACTATAAACGAATCTTTAATCAAGTTAAAGTTAATCTTTAATCAACTTCTATCAAACATAACCTATAATTGTTTGCTACTAAGGTCCCTTTCTTCGCGACACAATTACTGCTCATTGTACACTTCTTTCTATTTAAATATATGTAAAACCACAAATTCAGATCTATAATAAAATATCTAAATTTGAAGCTTTAATTTTTGTAAAAAAATGTTGTCTTGTGTTGTCCTTAGTGATCGTAAAATTTAGATTTAAAATTGATGACGACTTTAATGAAAATTGAAATAATATACATCGTAGTGTATAATAAAATATAATATAATATATAATAAATAATATAATATAATAATATATAATAAATAATATAATATAATAATATGTAATAAATAATATAATTGCACAAAATATATCAAATTTTTAAACAAAGCTAAAAGCGTAAATTTAAATTGAAACAATAAAGAAGCAATGCGTACAAAATTTTTGGATATATGTGCAAATCGTAACAAGTTTTTTTTTTACAAATTATGAAATGCACTGCAAAAATAAATGTCTTATCTCGAAAAATTAAGACCTTTAAGCAAGTAGTCCTTTATGTGGAAATAACGTAACAAGTACGAACTAAGTTTCAAGACAACATAATGTTTTAAAAAACAAGTCTAAAACAACAGTTTTTGCAGTGTGTTTCGACTTATGGATACTAAAAGAAATAAATAAGCTAAGTTTGTAAAAAATGTATTTAATAAATTTTCAAAATCAAACAATTCGAATAAATCAAACAATTCGAATAAATCAAACAATTCGAATAAATCAAACAATTCGAATAAATCAAACATACAATTCGAATAAATAATAGTATGAACCAAAACATTACTCAAGCAATTCTTTCCAATTACGATGTTAAATGGTACCACTCAAATAAAAACATACGCCCTGGAGACGTTCCATAAAATAATGTAAAAAAAACAAATTGTCGCACAAAGCAAAATATGTAATTCTCTCGTGCTTAAAGTTTGTTTAAACAAGTCGAATCTGCTCACCCTTAAAATCCTTCTTCCGGATTTAGAAAGGACTTTTTTGAGCATGTTTCAGCGCTTAGCGTTTAACCCCGTGAGTGCACCTGCCGCGAGTAGAAATTCCCTGAGAATTGACCTGCACTAACACGGAAAAAAGGTCGATTTTATGGAAAGGACGACGTCCTGACAAGCGATGCGAGCACGACGCGCACCAGGGGGTGATTGTGGTGAGAATGCTGATTCTTTCTCAACTGCACCCCTACTTATAAGCTGCCCCACCCCCGCCTTATCACACTAGCAGTCAATCCCTCCAACTTACCCCCACCGTCAGAACCCACAGGAGCTGAGGGGTAAATTTCGCGATAGTGGGGTAGCTTTAATATCTGTAAGTGAATCTACGTCAGTATAAAGGGAGGGTAACGATGTCCCGATGTGCCCTAGGGAATCCCAGACCGCTCGAGCTGTGAGAATTTTCAAATTGGATTAATGCCCCCGTGATTGATAGTTCCCGTCTTCAAATTTAAGATCAGCTTCTGTTTGTCGATCTTTAGTGATTTTTTCATTAACTTCATTGCCAAATTTAAACGAAATTTGTATTCTGTCTTTTGTTTGTGTGATTAAATTGACCATACCTAGCCACAAAGAAGAAGAATTTTGTCTTTTATGGAAATGTGACGCGTCGCATAGAAAAGTACCTTATTGTTAGAATCAAACGAAATTAGGTTATGTTTGGTGTCAGTTTCAATTTGATTAAAAATTCCTTTTTAATTATCTGAAATCAAAAACAATATTTCTTGAATAGATTTTTTTTATATTATCGAGATAAACTGTTTCTGTCAGCAGAATGAATTTGAAACTACTACCGAACATAACCTAATTTTGTTTTAGTTCTAAGGTAGGTAGTATGTCACACAACGTTACAACAATAAGGCACATATACACTGAAAAAAATATTTGCTTGGTACTACGATAATTACAGCAATACAGTATTTGTGGATTAGCAATACGACTGTTAGTTATTCACTTCATACTCTTACAGCTGTCAAAAATATTTGAGGTTAAGGCACATAAAGATTGTCACACCGACGCAGTATGGGAGATTCACCCAGTATTCTCAATTTTAAAAAAACTGTCAGCCATACTGATATGTTCAATATAATAACACCATTTTTTTCAGTGTAAAATGTATAAAGAACAAAAATATTTTCAGTGACATTTACATTGATTGCGATTCACAATAATTCAATTAAAAATGTGTATTGCTGAGCTATAAAAGTAAGCTTGCAAGCATTACTCCGAACTTGCAAGTAATAATGAATTAAATGATGTTAATATTAATTTTATTAGAAAAGATGTATTAAATACGTAGAGTTTTTTATTTTCTTTAAAATTAATTAAGAAACATAATATCCCAAAATAGCACGAAATATTGCAGCAATATTGTCGCAATATTGTACGGCAATCTTGGCAATATTGCCTGGCAATGTTGCGGTAATCTTGCTGCAATATTGGGATGTCCGCGCGGCAATATTGCACCAAATATTTGCAGAGTAACTTTGAGCTAAGTATAATAATTTTTATACTATGCGAATATTTGGCACAATATTGCAGCAACCTTGTCTGGCAATATTGTGGCAAGGTTGCCAGGCAAGGTTGCGACAAAGCAGACATCCCAATATTGCAGCAATATTGCCGCAACATTTCCAGGCAATATTGCCAAGATTACCGTGCAATGTTGCAGCAATATTGCTGCAATATTTTGTGCTATTTGGGTCTAAATACTAGTTATTTCGAAAACTATTTAAAGAAACTCAATAACTATATATATGATTTCAAAATTTAAGTGAGGGAACAATTATTTGTGCTAAAAGCGCCAATATTAAAATATAGAATTCCCGTGATTGTTTGAAAAATACTTAAAAAATTTGTATACATTGTGTACATTTGGTTAATCAACAGTAATAAATCCCACACGATAATTACCTTATATTCCTTTATGTTTAAAATAATTTATTTTAATTTAAAATACTAAACGTCCTGAGTGCAAAAAATTAAAATCGATTTTGTCGATGTAAGGTCCCTTTCATCGTGGAGCGTCACATATTACCTATATGCCAATAAATAAAGACAATATTATTTGCTTCATATATAAGTTAAAACTACCACCAAACATAACCTAAATTCGTTTGCTTTTTAGGTACCTTTCTTCGCGACGTGTCAAATTTATTTTTTTTATTATCCTAAGGAAATCTAAAAATGATGTAATATTTAAAAATATTTCTAACTTTCAAGATTTTGAATTATTAAAATCCTTTTGCAGATTTGTTATCAGCGACATATATGAACCTATTCGAACCATTGCACTTTTATAAAAGTGTTCTACATCTTGCAGTGGGTGTAAATATTTTTAAATTCGTATTTTATAAATTTTTTCCAGTTTCCCTATACATACGCCAATACACACGACAATGTTGTATTGGCGTAAGCGATCAATTTGGCTTTGAACTAATTTTAAAGGGCAAAGATCACCCTTTCATTTCGAATAACGCGAAAGTTTAATGCATATAAATATTTATGGACGTTTTTTTGCATGTGTTGAACATTTTATTTTCTGAAATATGTCGCTCCATTTTCCATTCTTTAAATATGAAAGAGCGCAGATTCGATTACCCATTTTAATAGTAAGAAAGACTATTAATTAGTAGAAAACTACTAATTTGTAGTAGAAAATTACACTCACAAAAGTATTTCTTCAAATTGGACAAATTTTATTTCAATTAAACAAATTCCATCTTTAATATATAACAACAGTATTTTAACCTAAACTGGTAACTTTATAATATGGTGGCACCTAGTATCTCTCTTAATTTTGAATCAGTCAAATTTGACAGATGAAATAAAGAAAACTAAGCCACTATGTGTAGAAATTTGTCGTGGAAGTCCTAGTGTTAGATTACAACTAGAGATCCTCCAGAGAGAGTTGTCTGATTGGTTGCGGGTAACCGGAAACAAGTTCACCAGAAGTTACTTTCATTGGCTGAAATACAGAGTTCCAACCTTCTCGGATAATTTCCACCAATGATACAATTTGCACTACCGTCACATCTGTTTCCGGTTACCCGCTAAGGTAGTTGGAAGGGAAAACTTGTCTCAACTCTTCCTAGAGGATCTCTAACTACCCAAATATCACGTTATATTGCAGCAATATTACGGCAACATTGACAGGTAAGGTTGGCAATATTGCCTGGCAATGTTGTGGCAATGTTGCTGCAACATTGCTATGTCCACCTTTTCGCAACCTTGCCAGACTCTAGACTCATTGAAGAACCCTGTCAACTATAAATTAAATATTAAAAATCTTAACGCTAACGAGTTTCGAACCTACGCAACCTAATCACCGAACGCGAGCGCAGTAAACCCCACGGCTACTCTAACTTGGCATATGTTTCCAAAAATGATCCTCATAAATTACCAGCGAAAGATATGAGGTAACTTATGAGGAACATTTTCTGAAATATATGCCAAGTCAGGGTACACTGTAAAAAAAGAGAGTTAAAAACTAACTCCCCAGGGGATTCTATAAAAGTCGCACTCTTTGGGAGTTAAAGAAAAAGGAGTTGACATAACTTG
>WNHD01005022.1:0-16148 GCA_011057455.1 Ganaspis sp. Gsp50 | reverse complement strand
TAAGTATTTGAAAATATTTTGAAGTATTTGGAAGAAGTCTTAAGTATTTTAAAGTTGTTTTAAGTATTTTGAAATATTTTGAAGTAATTGGAAGTAGTCTAAAGTATTTTAAAGTACTTCTAAGTATTTTTCAATATTTTAAAGACATTTTTAGTATTTTTCAATATTTTGGAGTACTCTGAAATAATTTATTCACTTTTAAAATGTTTTAAAAAACTAATACTGTAAAATCTTTTTATACTTTATTTAATACTTAAAATACTAATATTTTTAAATACTTGGAACAATTTTAAAGTATCTTTAAATGTTTTGAAATCTTTTAAAGTAATTTTGAGCATATTTTTTTTTATTTCTCATACAAACAGGCAAAGGCCCTTTAATACATAAAAAAAGAGAGTAAAAATTATAAGAAAATTATAAATAAATTATATCGGCGACAAAGCTTATTATATTTATAAAATATGTCTCAAGGAACTGGTTAATTGATGCTTTAAGGCTGCAATATTACAATATTTTGAAGTATTTTAAGTATTATTGAATATTTTGGAGTAATTTCAAGTAGTTTCAAGTATTTTAAAGTAGTTTTAAGTAATTAGAAATGTTTCAAAGCATTCTAAGTATTTTTAAATATATTGAAGTATTTTCGAGTTTTTTTGTAAAACATTATTAATTTTGATAAAACGTAATACACATCATAAAGTAAAGAAATTAAATAAAAAAATAAATTTCCATGATATAAATGAAAATACCCTGAGATTTCCATGATTCCATGAGGAATAATGAAATTCCATGAGAATTCCAGGTTTTCCAAAGTATGTTATGTGTGTTTTACAATAGATAAAATTTATTATCATGAACTTCGTTCTACGTTGAAAATTTTTACTATTAAAATCCCCGGTTTTGTTGTTCCTCAATTGAATTCCCAGCAAATTCCCGGATATCCCGGATCGCTAGACACCTTGGAGGAAGCAAATTGCTCATGAAATTAAAACAAATCACAACTTTGTAGTGGTCTGTGTAACGAATATGAAATATAATTTATCACTTCGGTGTTAAAGATTAACTTTTTTTCTTTTAATTTATATGGCTATATTATAGCCTTTCGAGCAGAAAATCCCTTACTTAATTACTTCGATTATATAAGTATACTTAAATATTCGTTTTCATATATTAAAATGCAAGTTTAATGAGACACAGTTTCCAGTCATTATAAAGTCATTATAAAGTCATGTTGCATTGTGCTTTATTTTCTTCAAACCAGACTTAATAGCAAATGATTAGTTAATTCCAAATATTCTGCTCCTCGAAATAATTAACTTCAAATTGCATCTCTTCAGCAAATTTCAATTTGTTTATTTTTTTATACAATTATTGTACACCATGGAAGTGAACATTTCTATACATTTAATAGTTTCTAGTAAAATATCATCTAGGTGTCTTCAAATCAATCTTTGTCTCGGGTGTCTCCAAGCATCCTGAAATAAAAATCAAATTGAGTTAGACTCAAATAAAAATTACTCAATTGGAATTTATAACTAAGGACTAAAATGTTCTGTAACCTTAAATGGTTTAAAATGTTTTTCTTAAACACAAGATTATTTTATTTTACAAAAAATTTAAATCTCTTATTTAAAAGCAAGATTACTTTATTGTATAAAAATGTATGTCTAAAAAAATGTATGTCTATAAAAAATAATGTCTAAAATTAAGATTCTTCTACTTTACAAAACTTGAAATATTTTTTTTTCTAAACAAGATGATTGGATTTTTACAAAGAAATACAACCTAATCATATTCATCTATTTTACTATTAAAATATTTTTTTAAAATTTACATGATTAATTGCGACTAACAAATCTTTTTTTAAATCAATATTTATATATTATTTTATGTACTTTGAAAAAAGTTAATATCTTTTATCTTTAACAAAAGACCTGCATGCGTTATAACAAAAAGATCAAAGCGTAAAAAGAATTGTATTATGCATTTTTATTTCATGTTAACTCTACAAATAAATTTATTTTCAGTTATGACATCTGATAACATACATGAAATCTTTTTAAATTTTTCACCAAATCATTTTGACATTGATAATTACGCAACTTTTATTTCAAAATTTTAATTTCCGTAGATCAAGTCTGCTTACAAGTCACACATTTTTGGTGGAAAATTGCAAGTCTTTTCTTTCTTTAATTTTCTCACACTGTTGAATCTTCAAATTAATATTTTAACAATAATTTTACCACTATTTTTTTAACTATTTTACCATTTCTAAGAGAACATTCATAAAAACCGTCTAAAGAAATATCTGTATTTGCCTTTGATGCTTCAACAATGAAAACAACGTTTTGAAACTTCAATTTCTTTGACGTACATTTTGTCACAAGTTTTCGAAACAAAAGCAATTGAGGAATTTGTTGTTGAATGTATAAAATTTGGTTCCAAAACGCTTAGACAAGTGAAAATAACCTCAATCTTGAAATTTCCAACACAAAGATTCAAGTTTAAAGAATATTCAAAATATCAAGTGGTGAGTATATGAACAACAATTATCGTATTATAAAAGACAACAAAAAAGAATGAACAACAAAATTTACCTTATCCTGGCCTTCTTTAATTGGTCTAATAACCCTTGGAGCGAAGAATGAACCTTCATATGGATCTTCGACTAAAAAGAACCTAGCCACTGTTGTTAACATCAACACAGAAAGCCACGCAGTACCCCTATCAATCATTTTTTATTAATTTCTTTCTAGGGTAAGAACTTTAAAACAAGGAAAATTCCAAACGTTCTGTTAATCTGTTCTTGAGTAACTTTGTGAGTTAAATGTTGAAATCTGCAAATGATGCAGACAACAGATGATAACACATTCGTACTAGCGGGGAATTTGAAACAAAAAATAATAAAAGAGAAAATTAATAAGAGAAAAAATGCAAAATGATCTTTAATGTTAATTAATTGCATAACAAACGTTTAAAACTCGCAAATGTTGAGATGAATATAAAGAAATGTTTACAAAAGACACATTTATGATTAAAGAACCGCACAAGTATGTTTTTACCGACTGGTTTGAAGTTGCGATGAAATTCAACAGATGTCGACAGCGCAAGGGTGAAAGAATTTGTGAAATGTTGGCTGATTGGTCAACTTGTGATGGGAAACCCCGCCCACCAGGTGGCTGTTGGAAAGTGTAGTTGTGTTGTTCATTACGTCGAGCGCTGCTCTCTTCAATCGAGAGAAAAATCTTAAGTGAATCGTGTCGGTGCGGTAATATGTAACAACTAACGAAGGTTTTCGTGCGGGTCTACCACTTTTGGGGACGAGGGTCGTGAGTGGCAGTGTGTTTGAAGATATTTTTCGGTGTGCAACTCCTGGGGGCTGCAAAACTAGGGTTAGTCGACGTCAGCTGGTCGGAAATGGCGGCGCTGGTGGCAGGTGTCCAGTATGGTTTGTCTTCGCACACCAATTTTCATGAAAACAAGTCCCTCATCTTCGTCAAGCTTACTGATTCAGCGCAGCGTGCCATCGAAGATTTTTTGCGCAATCGGGTAAGTAAATTTTTCAATTATCTCGACTCGGTTCGCTCTTGAATGACGGTGATTGGCCCGTCGCTGAGAGAAACGTGAGAGAGATAGACAGATGTCTGATGAGATAAATCAAGTGAGAGGGAGAGAGAAAGCGAGCAGGATAGACATTTCTAGCTCGACTTTCAGTCCTACTGCCCCTGATATTTGCATATTTAATAAATCAGAGATGCTTCAAGAAATTCTTTAATATACCCATGATAATAAATTGCAAAGAGGTGTGCGGGAGTTTAAAATTTTTGGACCATCTGCCAGCGTACTGTACCAAATTTGGTGAAGGCTGCATATGCTTGTGCCTTTTAAATTGCATTTCTGTCGTTTTAAAAAAGTTTTGGGTCCTTTAAAAGTGACAGCTGAGCCAAACTTCACCTCCGTATGGTTTGACAATAAGATTACGTAATAACGTCTCAACACTGACAAACCCTAATATCTTGCATTTCTCAATTTCTCTACAAAGGAACTTGTTCATTTGAGTCTTTAATCAGTTTTATTAAAAACCTTTGTTTATAAATTCAGAACCAGCTGTTGCGACAGAGATGCGAGACGAACGTCATCGTGACAAGGACTTTTAACCATTTCGAAAACGATGTCATGATTAAATTGACGTTTCTTTCTTTTTGTTGCCCAATTATTTTGTAAATAATGTTTAAACTCCAGTAATTTAGTTCTAAAATTCATTTTTCGTAAAAGCGTTCAATTTATCGAAAAAAGTTGTTTAAAAAACGTACTTGATAGGTTAGGTTTTATCTGTCAGTTTCTCAAACGGATTACGAATGCCATGCTAATAATCTTGCATTGATTAAATAAAAAGAAAATAATAGAATTATTTTTCCAAGACTTAGCCAATTTATTTCTACTTGTTTGTTAATCGAGTGAGTCATTCTTTTCCCGGAACAAATCATTTTTCTTCCGTAGCTGTCTTGCCACTTTACGTACAGCCGGAAATCAATTCTGAAAAGAATTCTTTTTTATCAAGACGGGTATTCTTTTGATTTATTGCAAGGAAATTCTAGTGATTTCTCGCAGGTCACTGTTAACCGAATCTTATCAAGAATTATCTTTTATCTCTTTCTAGAATATATTACAATTGACACTGAGAATTTGTTTCTGAAGAAAGATATTGAAACATGTCTTCATTTTTATTACAACACACTGGTTTTTCTTATTATTTTTAGTTGTATCTATTTTAATGACCAACAGTTGTCACAGTCAAATTATTATATTTTAATGCTGAAAATTTACAATATTGAGTTCAATGTTCTACATTATTTGACCTCAATTAACTTTTTTTGATTTACTATCCATTTAATATTTATTTCAATGTTTAAATCGAATGAGAAAATGTAAGAAAATTTAGTTTTAAAATCAATTTTTAAATAATTATTTATTACTGAATAATTGTAAATTATTTGAAGCTCGATAAATAATGTTTTAATTCTTTCGATTAATGACAAGAAATTATTTCTCGCATAAATTAAATATTTTAAACAAAATTTTAAGTTTTTATTTAATTTCATTTATGATGTCAATATTTTCAGCACATTTTTTCACTATTTGTATTACAAATTATAAGTAGAAAAATACCAGTTTTCGTTAATAAGCGTCAAGTATGCAATGGAAATGAAGAAATAATATTTTTAAATATTTTGAAGATACATTTTGTATTTTGCACAGCAAGTACGTAGAAAAAAACACTTGTGAAATGTTTATTCGAGATAAGTATGGAAATACTCGTAGTTTAACGGCCGAATATATTTTTTTTATTATGATGTTACTCTTATTTTTGTTTAAACAAATTCACCTGTGTACGCGGATAAGTTATTCATTAAACTCGTTCTCAAGTTTCTTGAAAAGTAATTGATACTTTAAATGAGAAATCTTTTATTTTTTTCTAAAAAGATTAATTTTAGTTTTACATAATCATGAGACTGGAAAATATTACATTAATATTTCAGTTTGAAAAGAAAATTAACATTTTCTTATTCGTTGTAATCAAAAGTTGTTATATTAATTTTTGTATTTTAGTTAATAGTACTTTAATATTTTATAATGTATCATTGACGAATTTCTAACTGAAATGCATTGCTAAAGTCAATGAACTATTGTTATTATTATTATTATTATTATTATTATTATTATTATTATCATTATCATTATTTTTATTATTATTATTATTGTAAATATTTTTTTTATTTTTTAATAAATTACTTTGGTAATTGTTTATCTTCTTTCTATTTCATATAAATGCACCATTACTATAAATTTTTTTTTATTTATTATTTTTATTAATATTTTGACAAAGCAAGTATAGTAAAGAAAAAAATGAATTTATTATTATTATTATTATTATTATTATTATTATCATCATCATCTAAAAGTGTGCTTCATTCACTTTCACGAGGTATTAGAATTTTATTTACTGTTTGTATTTAAACACTAACAAAAACCTGTAATAATCGTTAAATTATTTATATAGTCAATAGTTGTTAATAATTGAGATTTTAAAAAATTGAATAAAACAATGAAAATGAATGATTATCATAATAATTTATTATTAATTAGTAATAATAACACCAAGAACCGTAATAACAAACAATGAATTAAATTATTATTGTCATTCGAATTTACAGAATTTAATAAAAGTTAAAAATTTAGCTTAAAATTAAGATTGTTGAAATTTTAAAAGTATTTTAAAAACTTATCTTCTTTTTTCAAATAGTGTATGATTATTTAGGAATTAAAATTTCTGATGAGTTGTTAATGATCAAGATTGATTTACTAATATAAGTCTAATCAAAACAATACATTTATTTATTTTAAACGAAACAATTACTTATTTATAAATATTTCATATCAACAAATATCATTTTATTTTATAGAAGAAAAAAGCTATTTGACCTAAAATGATTGATTATTTAGAAATAGAAAATTATGAAACTGATTTAAATACTTGGTGGATGTATTTGACGATCTCTGAAGAAAGGGGCCTCAGAAGGAAAAACTCATAGGATAAGTGTGTTAATAATTTTAATGAGATTAAAGCTTTCTTTTTAATTTTCTACAACCAAAAACAGTTTTATTAATGAATTTCGTTTGTTTAATCACAACAGAGCCTGCTTTTGATAGCAGATAATTAAAAAGAAAAATATAATCAAGTTAATTTTATCATGAAACATAACCTAAAAGTTGTTATTCCTTCTAAGGTCCTTTTCTTTAGAACGCGTCACAAGTTCATATCATTTAACCATGTAATACAATAAATAATCAAATAATTTAGGAAAATAAAATAATCTATATTTATTTTAAATAATTTTTTAGTTGATAATTATTGCAATTTTCTTCTTTGTTCATTTATTTATATTATTATTATTATTAAACTAAACCTGTCTAATTATTATACAATAATAGCTAAACATCCCATATAGAGTTTTATCTCTTGAAAGAAAGCATGTAACAGATTGTAATTATGTCGGGGTTGAAGTTTTCATCTTTTGTGCAGGCAACATATGGAGACGCGTGGTGGCTTTTCGGACACGCATCCAACTGCAAAATGCACGCAAAATGTATTTTCTCCAACTACCTGCTTCCTTTCACGAAATTGTCGTAATACATGTTAGATTGTCACCGCCTTTCTTGATCCCTCACTTGTTTCAATTTTACAATACAATTTTCAAGATTGTATTCAAAATTCAATCACTTTTTTTTAAGAAATCTATATTTTATTATTTTCGGAATGTAAAGAGCAAAAATAATCTGCAAATAAACGTTTGAATGAACATGGATAAAATAATTCTGAATGCTACACGTTAATTCTACAATAAAACAATTTAGAGCATTTGTTAGGAACGTCAAAAAAACACGATAGTCTTGTGTTTCTTATAGACGCAGTAAAAACGAATTACTAAAATGCATAAAAAGTAAATCCTTATGCTATTTTACATTCTCATCAATAATAAGTGTATGCACATTTTTTGTCTGACAATCATATCAATTAGAATAGAATTGAACTCAGATTCAATAAAATTTAATTAAGATGGAATAAAATTTCATTTAGATGGAATAAAATTTAATTTAGATGGTATAAACTAATTAACTTTAATTTAGTTGGAACAAAATCCCTCTTAGTAGATGAAACAGAATTTGATTTTGCATTTTAAAAAAAGAGCAATTGGCTTCTCAAAACGAAAAATCAGCATGTTAAATACTAATAAATAATGCTGAATATAAATTGGACTATATAACTTGTAGATTAAATGGAGAAGAAAAATGTTAAATATTTGTGATCAATGTGCAAATTGAATCAAGGGAAACTAAGAATAGGAGAGCCTTGCCGTTATTAGAATATTGTTATCTGCGACTTATAAATATTAAAGGTGAGACAACCAATTCATCTCGAGTTGGCGATGCGATGGGTTTGGAGATCTCAGTGAAGAGTAAATAAAATGATTCGCTCAAATTGGAATCTCCCGTAGGCGGATGAACTTGCAAGGTTATCGAGATTTCCATTCTCCTGCGAAATAAGACCCTTCTTTCAGACTTTCGCCATGTATACCCTACCGGAAATTCTCGTAACGACCCCCTAGAGCAATCCAGCTGCAACGTATTCTTCTCAATTTAAATAACGACTCAGGACAGGGTTTCAACGTCTTTTACCCACTGCATTTAATTTCTATTATAACCATTAGTTTCCCATTAGTAACATTTTTTCATCATTTTTACATTCTAATGCACGCAGTGTCCCAATGTGGCATTTCGTAGCATGCATGTATTAGCTTAACATGCATAGCTTCCTTACGTAGCTTCCTTACGTAGCTTCTTTAAGTAGCTTCCTTACTTAGCTTCCTTAAGTAACTTCCTTACGTAGCTTCCTTATACGTAGCTTCCTTATACGTAGCTTTCTTTGTATTGAAATAAATGTATATAGCTGCTGCAGCTAACCATATAGCTTAATTTCGCTTAGCTAGAAATTTAGGTGTAGCAGCTAGAAAGTTAGCTACATGTGATAGAGAAATAGCAATAGTAGATTTCTAACGGATGCACCTAAATTTTTAGCTAAAGGAAATTCAGCTATACGGTTAGCTATAGACATTTTATCAGTGATAATTTACTTATCGTTCTAATATACCTAGCAAAGTAATGTACCTTCTAATATACGTAGCAAACTAATATAAGTACAAAAAAGTGCAGAATGTAAGTATGAAAAAGGGGCCCTTTTTGATAAAACACATTGTGATTCAAGATTGAAATAGAAACCACCGCTATTTTGGTAATTTTTTCAGTGTCGAATCTTAAGAGGTGACATGCGCACTGAATCATATCTTGTGAGACTACCTTTAGATTTATAATTAGAGCAAGGCGACCAGGGCAGGCGCTAAACTCGGTGGCCGCTAAACAAGAAAAAACAGCTGTTATAGTGCATGCCTCTCTTGTGGTTCCGTGTGACGATATCTTCCAAAAGTCGCGAGATTTCTTCCATCCCTCTTTCTTTTGTGTAATCTTCTCTCTCACTCCCCTCTATTTCTTTTCATTTCTCTGTCCCTGTCTTCCATACACTGTTTGGAAACCCCCCATCCACTGGTTACAAGCAAACCATCAGTGAAATGCAGCTGGTGCCATTGATCGTTGTCAGGACGATTCGAGGGTCCAACACTTTACCTTTCGAGTTTAGGTAGACAGTCCTCCCAAGGCAAAAGAAACACCGCTTCTGTGTTGAAAGGATTCCACCCTGATGACCGTGGAGACCTTTAATTCGCAGACACCTGAGATTTCTTCCAGCTCTGATGATTCATGTCAACAAGGAACTGCTTTTTAAAAACATTTTCTTGTCATTCTTGTTATGTAACTAAATTGAAATTACCATGTTTATTAAGTTGTGAATCAACGCTCTTGTCAAAGGTAATTGTTAGAAACTGTTTTCAATTAAAATACACTTTTTCTTTGTTTCTTCTGGATAATTGTCATGTAGACAATGTCCTTATATTCGAATAGACAATTCCATACAATCATGGGGACAATTTCAATACATCCATATAGACAATCTTCATAGATAATTTCGATACATAGATGTAGATAATTTCGATACATAGATATAGACAAGGTCCATTCATTGGACATGTGCACTTTCACTTTAGCACAACAATTATCAACGCATTAACAAATTGATGGGAAAAAATGTATTGCCATCTTTTTTATTTTATCCGTATTTAGACAATCTGCATAGTGCAATTATGAATTTAGTTTCTCATACTTCTCTAGTTAGAAATTGCTAGATAAATAACAGTACTTTTGTTTTACAATTAACTTGTAGTTTCACAGTGAACATAAAACTAATCGCTCTCTTTGCTCAACTTGTTGCATAAAAATTCTGAAAACCAACAGCAGAGGTGTCACTAAATTGTTCTATAATGAAATGTGTACATATGTTATTTTTTAACGTACTTGAGATAAAAATGAATGAGCATGTACCAAACGACATGTGTACAATAATTTGTGCGTATTATCAACGCCGTCTTAAAGTTTAGATGGTCATTTAATTGATAGCGAGTACCAAAGTGTGTACTCTCTTAATCTGAATCAGTTAAATTTTACTGAAGAAATAGCTAGAATTGATTCAGTAGCTCAACTCTAGCTATATCATCAGTAAAATTTAACTGATTCAGATTAAGAGAGTACAATAGCTTATTCAACGCTTAAAGTTTAAATCGTAATTTGTCATTATTAACAATCTTATTAATTCAAATTAATTAACAATGATTTGCAAATTTTCCTTGAACTGGATATTTTTAAATTAACCATAACATGAATTCAAAAAATATTAATGTATAGAATTAATAGTATGTGGAAGACGCAAGACATCTAAAGATTTGCTTTGAAAAACTTAGAAATATGATAAAAGTTAATGCTAGGTATAATTGGGTAAAGCAAATTGAAGAAATGTTCAATAGAAGTTGTATGAATTATATATATAGAATGAATCCGATTTTCAGTCTCTGGTGATAAATGGAGAGGTAATAATTCAGACATACAAACATTACTTAACATCAAAAGATAAGAGATTTAATAATTGTGAAAGCTTGCAGATCTTCATGTACCTTTTTATTACGGATGAATCTCAACCCTATATCTAAAACTTCCCTTTAATTTTACTAGATTGATGGCACAGATCAGATTATTGGCAAGTTTTCATCCAAGAATCATACACAATGGAATTAATCATTCTTTTATAATTCAGGAAATGATTAAAAAGCTATCAAAAAGTGGAAGAAGATCTCGCTTACGTGTTGACCAAATGTCCTTCCTACACTATAATCCGAGATGATTATCACCTTTCAGACTTAAATAGTACATCGAAGATGGAATAGGATCTGCTCACTTTAAAGACAATTTTAAGAATAATTGCCCGAATCTTACAACATCGATCCGAATTCGCTTAATAAAAAGAATAGAATCCCTTAAGTCCTAAAACATGAATCAACCATTTATATTGATTTACAATAGTGGAAGCTTTCAAGAATGTATAATAATAATTATATGTTTACAATAAAGAGAATAGAAATGATTGTTAATGATGTCCAAAATTCAACGTTCCCGATGAATATTAATGTCCTAAAGGGGTTTCAAAAGTTATATAAAAGATACACTTTTGATAAGTTGGTAATATTAGAATGACACTTCTGATAAGTTGGTAATATAAAAAGGATACACTTTTGATAAGTTTTAATATACATTGGATGTACATAAGTTGATAATAAATAAATGCACTTTTGATATAAGTTATATAAAGAGGTACAAGATTTGCAAGAAATTTTGGTCTCGAACTCGGGAAATAGTTCAACAATGACGAATTTCGTGCCCTAAATTTCGGTCTTAAACAGAATCAGGCCAGTCTTAAATCAAAGAAGCTGCATATACCTTTAACAGCTTTGCAACAACTGTGACACTTAAAATATACTGATACTTACTATAGATTAGATAAAATCCACGTGTCCAAGTCAAATAAAGTTTTCATTGTTTCCTTTGCTCTTAAAAGTATTTTATCATTACTTTTTTACGCTACAATATTGAGTATGGTGGCGTATTTACTTACTAAACTGGATCTGAAAAGTCTCATTAATGGCTTCTTTTATAGCTAAAGTGAAGTTTCTGAACGCAGAAAGTGTTTTTTGAAGCTGTGAAACTTGGCGGCCAGAAACTATCGGTTTAACAACAGCTATCGGGGTTTTGGGTCTAATGATATCCTTTAGAATAATCTATATATCTTTGGATTCAGTGAAGCTTAGCAAAATGACATTTACATAAAATACACAAAGTTCAAAGTTAAAAATCGTCCTAGGAGTATCATACATTCGGTCAAAGACATATAATAACTATGTGATCCTACATAATTTTTCCTTATGGAATTCAGATTTGATTACTTTTACAACGGAGCTTGATACTTTCAAAGGAGAAACTGGAAACCTTTTCGCATTATGTGCCTCCTCGTTACAATAACAATTGTGATGGAATTAGGCTTTCTAAAATCAATGTGCATTAGCAAAGGACAATAAAAAATTGTAACCTTTACATTCCGCTATTATCTTCCATCTTGAACGAGAATTTGCCAAGGTTTATATAAAACATATTGGACACTTATTGGTCCATCAACTATAGTTATATTTAACTATAGTTATATTGAATTATAGTTATATCAATATATTGATCATTGCCTTGTAACCATCTTGACCACATTTGAAGTTCCACAGAAAAATCCTGAAGAAAAGACATGATTTTATGAATGGATATTGAAGGAAATGTTCTCAAACCTTCAACATTCAGACATTGAACAAAATTGGTATGAATTTTGGATTTAAAAGTATAGATAAATGAAATAGAATAGTTGAATAAGCGACAGAGAGCAATCGATGTTTCCAAATTGATTTCATCAAGTCAATTTTACTCAACATTAAATGGGTATATTCTTGTAGGCCGTCGATTTCAATTGAAAGTTTCAAACCCTCCCAAGGCCGTATGGTTACGACTCACACTGTCGGCGTCGTTATTCACGAGTCACTTTCGATAATCGAGCATTTGGCTGTAAACCTAACTATCGCTTACGTATATGTATTCTAAAATATGCAGGAGCATGCGTGCAAGTTCGAGTTTCACGTACACGGATTGTGCGTTTGTGCGTGTTAAGCATCCAGTATATATCTCGCGATCAAACTGATCTTAAAACTCAACTCTTAAAGAATTAGAAAACCACAAGAATCATTTTTTCCTCTCTCTCTCTCTCTCTCTCTCTCTCTCTCTCTCTCTCTCTATACTATCCTCACATTTCTCAATACAGGTACCAACAAAATTATAATAGAAAGTTTAAGACACAAGATATTCCATATTTTAAATAGAAAAGTTGGAAATTTAAAAAAGAAAGGTGTCAAGAACTTTAATGCCTTTCTAAAAATAAATCCCAAGTTTTAAAATACAACTTTGGCCTCTTAATCTTTTTTCTCGAGCTCGTATGTAATGGAAACATATTCTTGGCCTTTAAATTGGACAATTTTTGGTGAAAATTGCCAAAATTATTTTTGAAAATAGAATTGTTGAGACATTGTTATTAAAGAATTTGTTTCAACATTGTTTAAACATTTCTTAAAGGTTGTTGAAACATTGTTTAAAGGTTGTTGAAAAGTTGTTTAAAGGTTATTGAAACGTGTTTGAACATTGATGTTGAACTGTGGTCCTTGATTTGAAATGTGGCAAAAAAATGAAAATTGTGAGGAAAGAAAGTAGAATGGTGGTAAGGATATTTAATTTATTTAATCCACCCTAGTCCAGGTGCATGTAACGTGTTAACGACAGCCTCTTTAAATGTCAACTCGTCGAAATTGGTAGAGTTTACCTACCGGTTTTGCCATGGTTATGTGTAAATGCAACACAGTGCCAAAGAGGAAACAAGTCGAATCGAAACAAAATTCCTGGCGACTGGGCCAACCTACTCACTGACTCATTCTCTCTTCACCAACACAAAGAAAATTTCCCATGACCCGAACTCACCGAGTTCATTTTGATCTTCTTTGTTCGTTTCAACAAAATCGATACTACTCTTGAGACACATTTTCCCAAATGCATCTCTACATAGCTCCAATTCTTCATACATGTGATTTGAAAAGACAAGTTTTCTACTTATGGCTTCAACTTTTACTCTGATTTATTTTTTTTATTTTTATTTTTTATTTTTCTATTTTGCAATTCTTTTCATTTTCAGCTTGTTTCACTCCAGATGCACTAACAATATTTTAACATGTTAATATTCTTATTGCTAGAAATAGCTGAAGAAACAAGCACAACATGACAAAAAACTAAAAGGAAATTCATTGACATTTTTGCTTCCTCGTGGAGAAATACATTTTCTTTTCAAAGAAGAATTTTGAATTTTTCAATTTGAATTGTTTCGCATAAAGAAATGTAAATTATCATACGAATATGTAATTCTAATTTATATTGAATTATATATTTGAGTATTAAGCAATTAATACCTATTTTAACCTTAATTTTCGTCGAACAGAAATGTATGTAAAACTAACATTTTTTAAAAAATTATGCTTTTTGTTATTTTTAGTAGATTTTTGCAATTTTAATTTGTGTAAGAATGTTTTTTAGAACTATTTTCTGAAGAAGATGACCGATCGGTCGTCGCCTAATGTGAATACATATAAAACGTACATAATCTTGGCGTTGTTGACGAAACCTACCTAAATTTAAACATTTTTAACAATGTTAACATTTAAATTAAAGAAAAACTTTCTTGTAAAGTTTATAAATATGTAAATACAGGAACAGTTAGTAAATAAACATTTTGCTTTTTAGTTTTTCGTGAACAAGAAAAGGTTGCAGCCGATTGTTAAAAGATTTGTTAAATTTACTTGAAACTTGTTAATTAATATATTTGCTTCGTAATTGGGGCTTTTAATGGTCGCTGATAAGGAATCTGTTTTCTTATTTCTTATCAACGACCTCTAAAACTTATATAATCTACAAGTTTCAAGCGAATCCAACGAATTTTTTTTAAAGACTCCCGACACATTGGATCCGTCATTTTGAATTTCAGAAATTTTACAAAGACACTTTTGTAAGAAATATGCCACTTTTGGCATATTAAGAGCATTAAAAAACACACACGGAGAAATTTAGTTTATTGAATTTTACAAAACTTTTTGTATTCTTAATTATATAGAAATGTTGTAACCAGTTTAGTACTTGCTAGTAAAATTTTCTTAGATTTTACAAAACTGCTCTGTACATCATATAATATTAATTTTGTGAATTGATATAATCCAAGAATACTAAAAAGTTTTGTAAAATCCAATAAACTAAATTTTTCCGTGCACGTAAATTCTGAATACTAAAATTTTTTTTAATGCTAAAGAAATGCTAAATGATACTTTTTTTAAATACTAAATGATTCGAAAATTGTAGAAAAAGGTTATATTTCGTTGGAACGGCAAAGTAGATATTTGCAAGAGGCTAAAGAAAAATTGAACATTATGTACAGACGTTATTTCAAGTCATTGAAGAACAAGGTCAGTGAAATTGCGTGCAAAAATTTTATTGATTCTCATTTTTAGAGAAAAAAGGAAAATTAAGAAATGTGTCGACTAATAAGTTTCCAACTGTACCATTTAGGAGAGAAAATTAGATTTGTTTTTAGAATCATACGTAGCTCACCTGGCATAGAATTTTTTATCAATTTATAAAAGAGTTCTATTTTAAAAATTCAAATTCTTTGAAAGCAAAATAATTTGCGCCTCTTTTTCAAAATGTGACCTATTCATGTATGAATTGATTTATATACATATATATAGTTGGAATTAACTTAGAATACGAAATTTAAGAAAAATGAATGAAAATCAGGAAAAGTTTTAGACTAGAAAATTTGTGATTTTGTCTTTTTAGTTATCTTTATGCATTTTGTTTTGAAAAAACTAAAAAATTAGTGTTTTATGACTGTAGTACTATTGTAGTTAGTCGTCCTTGGGAAAGGGGATCGGAAATGAATAACATTGTTGATTGAAGCTTAGATAACCAAGTGTTGGTGAAAGAAATGGCCGTGTAAAGTTCGAGTGCTTCACCTTTCTCTATGTCTACTTTCCTTCCTGAGTAACGCTGTATACATACATATATGCGGGTTTCCTATATCCCGGGCGTCACCCTACAATCAACCAGTTGTTATATTTTCTTTTTACCGGTCTAATCCGCAATTTCAAACCAATAATTATCGCCGTCAGATGAGTTTACTCCCCAATGAACCGAACTCGATAAAAATGGAAAAAGAATTTGAAAAAACATCCTTCCTATTTAACGATTTTTTTTATATATAAACCATAAGTTTCATAGTTGAGAAATTTCTGATTCAAGTCTATTTTTTCAAGTTCATGTCAATGAAAAATTTCGTAAAATAATGCTCTTTTAAAATTGATTGTATTAAAGTACACGGAAAGAAAATTCTAAGAATTTTTCTGAGTAAAATCGGGGAAAAATTACTGTGCTCTCTAGTAATGTGATCATAATAACTTAGCACTGGAAAA
>WNHD01005021.1:0-10610 GCA_011057455.1 Ganaspis sp. Gsp50 | reverse complement strand
GTTTATGCTGTTGCTAATTAACAAACGAAAAATGGGATAATACTTAGAATCTCTTGAAGAGGATCTGAGGTAAAAATTCTCATGTCTAACTTATTTTTTTAAATTTTAATTAAGCTGAAATAATTAGCGTTCGGATTTACCCCGCGTTCGGATTTACCCCGGCTGACCCTAATTCAAAATTTTATTAGAATGTTTTAAAATAATTGATAATATTATTAAAATTTATTTTACTAAGTTTTTAAAGTTCCAATTTTGCAATCTTTAGAACAAGAATGTTTTGATATTTGTTTTTAAATAATTATTTAGTACAATTACAATTTTTATTTAATTTTTAATAACACTTACCAAAATGAGATTATTTTTAAATGCAATATTTTTCCATATATTAAACACATTTCTACAATTATGAAATTTATTTTCAGATATTTTTAATTAAAAAATTGGTTTTTATAATTAACTAATTGCTTGAAAGAAAAAATGTTATAAATCATATTATTATAGTTTGAGGGCTCATTTTTAAAAAATCTATTCAATTCAAGATTTCAACGTTATCAAAATCAATAATAAATTGTTTAATTTAATGAATTATTTCAAAACTCTTTAGAGATGTTGCCAAATAATTGTTTTACACAATAGAATTTTTTATCTTAATTTTATAATTTCATTTATATGTAATTAAAAAATTTTAAGCAAAATATTTTTAATAAAATTCAACTGTAAAAAATGTAATTTATTGTAAAAAATGTTTTTAAGAGTAAAATGAGCTACTATTTGTAAAGATTTGCTAAAAATTACAATTTACCAAGTTAAATGAAAAATCACAAAATGTTGAAAAAATTTTAATTTTACAACAAATAGAAGAAAAAATTGTCTCCAAAAATACACATTTTGCATGTCGCCAAATCAAATATATTTTATAGATTTTTTGTTCTTTAGTTTAAATTGATTTCAGTAAATGTTTACTTATCTTCTCCATACTTTTTATTTTTACATTCTTATCTTAAAATGGTATTGGATTTTTGTTTTATGATATTTTTAATAAACGTTTAATTTTTATAACTAAAAAAAGGGAAAATAGGGGACAAATCTTCAAAATAGGGGAAAAAGGTGAATAGGAGACTACCTGTGATCCCTGTATATAATATATGGGTCAAAATTTCTCAAGTGATCTAAGTGAAAAAACAATTCTGGTATTGGGCTAAAACTTGCACAAAGTATAGTGCTGTGGAAGAGTTTCTTAGTCACCAAGTATTATTAAGTAACATAAAAAAGTGTAGGAGTGGTAGGGGGTTCAATTTCTTGATAAACAGTGGACTTAGGGCTTTTTGAGTGTTTGTAATTCTTATATGCTAGAAGTTACAAAAAGACCTCTATATTTTCCAAAGGATTTTGCCTTCTCTTTCAAAAAATGTAAAAGAATTTAAAAATTTTGACTACCGATTTTTACAAGTGAATCGATGCTTTTGATGAGAAATATCATTTGCATAGACATAGAATTAAAAGAACTTTGTAGTGAAAAAGTTTTAACTTTAGATCTTTATTTTATTAAAAGTTATTACATAATTAATTACTTAATTAACAATTGTTAATTAACTTTCTAATAATCAAAATGTATCATGATTGGGCTTGTTGGATGCAGATCTTCATAAGCTTTATAAAAATGGAACAGAAATAGCCTAAGTTCATTTGTTGCTAAATTATTGTAATTTTTATTAATTTTTGTTAATTAATTAATTTACATCTCGAAAACAAAAAGACATTTTCAAATTTGGTGGACTGAAAGGACACATCCTAAAAATTTTTTTTTTCAAAAAAGTCAAAAATATTTTTATTTTGTGAAAAAATGGTCAAATTTTGATTTTTTCAAAATTTTCTTTACATTGAAGGAGCAGGAAAAAACCTTTCGAAAATGTACAGACCAGATTTTGTAACTCCTACCGTATGAGAACTACAAACACTCAAAAAGACCTAAATTCACTGTTTAACAAGAAATTTACCTCCCTCCACCTTTAACACTTTCTGATAAAACTTAAGGGGTAGGGGGTATTGTCCGGATGGTAGAAAAAAAGTCATTTTTGTGATTTTTTTTAAAGCAACGGTAAATGTTTATATTTGATCGTCCATGGCAAAACGTATCTTACTCGAAAAAAATCGATTTGGATTTTTTAATGAAAATTAACAGATTTTGAGTTATTCTTTCATTTACGAAAGACAGAAATGATTTTTTATAATTACTCATTTTATTACAAACATTCAAACGTAGGCCCTTTAAGCATCATACATTTCTTGAATTTTATGTAAACTCTCGTATTACGTAATTAGCTTTTATTAATCGTTATCTTTTTACATTAGTTGGTAGCTATTGATTTGTCCTTTAAATTCAAAAAAATAAGGTGTTTTCCTCAATTAGTTTTTTTGTTATACAGCTTCAAACATCATTGTAATTCTTTGTAACATTAAAAATTAATTGTTTGCTCAGATAGAAATCTTACTAAAAATTTACTTTGTTTTTTAGAGACTTCCACTTCCATAAACATGTTCCGCAAAACAAGTGTTTTTAGGAAATTAATACTTTTAGTGATTTTTCTGGTCAAATATTAAAAACTAGGTATATATAATTAATATCATGATATAAAGAGAAACAAATTATTGCAAATTATAACTATTTGTACAAATCATTTTATTATTCTACAGAAAGGAGTGCTTCTTTATTTCTCCCTGGATATTTAAAAACCCAATCAAAAACAGAAAACAATTTTTTTTCTTGTGGAATCTGAAAGGCAATAGTATAATGCATGTTTCTTCCAAATTCAAATTTGATCGCAGCTCCGGAAGGCATAAATAATATAAATTATGTAACAGATTGTTCTTAAAAATAATATGTAAATTTAGAAATTAATATTGTATATTTTTATTTATTAGAAAGGGTGAACATTTTTAGATTGAATGAATATAAATTTCATTAATTCATTGTAAACAAGCGCTGAGTTATTAATTTTTTTCTTCTAAATGTTGCTTAATTTTGTTAACGCAAAAAAAAAGTAATAAAGATTTAAAGTACTGAAAAAACGTTAAAAGTGTTTTTTGTTTTGTTCCGAACTACAGATTTTCATAAGTTTTTACGTTTCTAAAAATCAATGAAAATTTGTTGTCACAGTTGAGTTAGCTTGAATCAGATTTAAGTTGAAAAAGCTTTATTTACTTTCTTGACCTATTAATAAAATCATTTATATGAAATTGAAAAAAATATTTTTCTTCAGAATTTCTATATGTTCTAGTGTTGTTTTAAAAACATCATAAAATTAATTTTATAATTTTTTGTTTTTTAATATTCGTATTAAAAGTTTTACACTTTTTTCAAATCTTTTGGATTCTAAGTACACTTGTAGAGGTGGGTACAAGGTTATACGTTCAGTCCAAGACAGGTAGACGAAAAAAAATGTGTACAAGAATTTTGTATTTTTTTACTCAAAGTACAGAATATAATTTTATAAAAAACTATTTAATTTGATTCTTATTTTATCCTAAACATAATACCTCAAAGATTCTTGAATGGATTTGAGTCCATACCTCAAAGAAGCATTTAAAAAAATACAATTAAAAATTTAATGCTGTTTTGCGTCTATTAAAAGAAAAATAGGATAC
The DNA here is from genome assembly GCA_011057455.1 of Ganaspis sp. Gsp50. Taxonomy (NCBI): domain Eukaryota; kingdom Metazoa; phylum Arthropoda; class Insecta; order Hymenoptera; family Figitidae; genus Ganaspis; species Ganaspis sp. Gsp50. The sequence continues at coordinate 6,965 of WNHD01005021.1, read as the reverse complement.
ACGCAGCCAACTATTACTGAAATTGATGAAAAATAAAATTGAAAATTTGTTTTTCTTATAAATCTAAAATTACAGTTAGCGGGAAAAAATTCTAGATACACAATTTAATCCTTGTTTTAACGATACTTTTCGAAACTGAAAAGAAAAGCTATAAAAAAAATTAACAAGCGTTTTAAAAGTTAGGTTTGAAAGAAATGGCCCAAAATTTCCATTGGTTTTTATTACTACAACTGCAAGTGGAAACGAGTAAGTCTTCTTTTATTGCAGACAACAATAGACAGAAGACAGATTTTCGTTTTAAAGAATTTTGGGCTGACTGGAATTTGTGATTTAGTGGAGGTAAGACGTTAACAGGTGGAATCTCTAGAAAAAATCATTGGAGAGAGGGGAAGCAAAAGAACGATGTCCAATATTCCCGCTGGGGGGTGAGCAAACCTTAATGAAGGTTTAGCCAGTTTTTTTTTGCCCAGTATAGTCAGTTTCAATTTTCTCTCAGTAGTTTTCAGTAGTCACTAGGCAGTACATCGGGACATGTCATTAACACTTAAAGCTTTCCATGTTCTGATAAAGTGTAGTGACCAAAAATATTCCAAATAATTTTTTGTATCAATTTCCTATTTTCTAAAAATATAATTCGTTAATTTTTTTTTTTAACAATTGTCTGCTTTTAATTTGTACATTGTGCGGTTCTGTTTATAAATATTTAGTTTCTTGTGAAGTGATAAATTGTATAAAATAATTGAAGATTATTAGAAAAAAAGAACTTAAAACTCATTTATGTTCGTACAAACGCATTTCTTTTGATAAAAAATGCTACCAGTTGCTTATAAGGACACTTAACAATCAACAATAAACAGGTAAAAATTTTATATTACAAATATTTAACATTTTACAATAAATAACAGTTCGCATTTGTGGTTGGACAAAAATCGACATTTTAAATGTTAATATTATCATTTTAATCTTAAAAAATGATACATTATTGAGAATTTCGCAATTTTTATTTTCTGCTGTATTTGATAAGTATAATTTTACTTGCACTTTATTAATTACAAAGTATTTTAAAATAATTATTTAAAAGAAACAAAAATTACTTCTATTAAGAAAAATTAATTACATAAAAGATTATAAAGATGTATTAATAAATAATAATAATAATAATAATAAACTGTTTATTTGATTAGCACAAATAATTATATATTTCATTCAGTCATTGGCTTTCTCTAATTCTGATAATTTAAAAACATACTGTTTAATATTTGTTCAAATAGCGCTATACGGTAAAAATGTTATTTTGCTAATTTTGACTGCGGGGATTGTAAAATAAATAAAATAAAATTTGGCACAATTCAATAGAAGCATAAAAATCAGAACAAAATGAATTGCATTAGAATTTTAATTACAATATATTAATTTAATTTTGTGAAATAAATAGTACTATTTAATAAAAAACGCAGAAAATTAATTCCGAAAATTAATTAAATTTTAATTCCGAAAATTTTACGAAATTTAAACACAAATAAAATACACTACCCTCCATGAGTATGAGGACACTTATTTTAAGAGCATCAAATTAATTCTTTCCTACGTTTTCAATTTGAAAACAAGATTTTTAAGTTTCTGGTCTTATTTAAAAGGTAATTTTTTATGCAATTTAACAAAACTGTAAATATTATTGAACACTTTTTTTCTTAGATTTTGGGAGAATCTAAACTTGATGGGTAAAAAGTGAAAAAATTTAAATATTTAAATCACTGTGAAATATATTTTTAAAAAATACATTGAACTAATTGCTGCAAGACTTTTACAAAATCCTTCTCATAATACTTATTTATTTAATATTATTTTTTCAAACAAATGGAGCAAATTTGACGTTTTTCAACTAATGTGTTCTAATTTCAACTTCTTCCAAAATCTATTAAGAAAAATGGGTAATAATATTTACAATTTTGCCAAATTGCATGAAAAGTTACGTTTTAAATAAGACCAGAAACTTTAAAAAATCTTCATTTTTGCAGAAATTATTAGAAATTTAATAAAACCTTAAAATTTCTACTTTCTTGGCAATATATATCCTTTAAAAATTAATGAAACTTCTTCATCCTGGACTCATTTTATCCCGAATTTAGATAGTCCGAAACCAGTTGAAGAGAAAAAATTTTGTTTTCAAATTGAAAGTGTAGGAATTAATTAATTTAATATTCTAGAAACAAGTATCCTGATACTCGTGAACAGCAGTGTATTCGCAAAAAAGAAAAATTCCAAAATAAAAATTTCAACTATAATATACTTAAATTCTGAATCACACGACCTTTCATGGTCGTGCCGACATGAAAAGAATAAAAAACATTTTTCAATGCAATGCTACTGAAAAAAGTGAAAAAATCACCCTAATAGATTATCGTATTTTTACTTGTAAAAATATTTTATTATCCTTAAATTTTATTAGCAGATAAATTAGTGAAAGAAACTGACAAAAATTCATATCTAATTAGTATTTGTAACAACTTTTGTTAGAAATTACAACACAAATTTTCTGTGACTTTTGCTTATGCGGAGGGTGGTGATCTTAATATAACTTCAAACTAAAAAATGTTTAATAACATAAAAAAAAATTAAATTAAGTTTGAACAATTTAGAAGGATCTAGTTATACACTGTTCTGAAAAAATTATGTTGAGTCAAAATCTTTCGAAAATTATTATTTTTTCAACATTTTCTCTTTTTTCTATCAGCTCAGACAAAAGTTGTAATTTTCATCTAATTTTTAAAAATAAACGCTTATTTTACTCATTGAGACTTTCTCTATAATCGTGAATTTTTCAATGTTGTTAAAAATATTTTGTCAAAAAATTATAAACATAACAAATTTGGTTTTAATGAAATTTTGTTTTCATAAACTTTTTTAAATATGTACTTTTTAACAATATTGAAAAAATTACGATTGTAAAGAATGCCTGAATAAGTAACATAAATCTTTGTTTACATAATTTGGATAAAAATTGTGACTGTTGTCTGAGACGATAAAAAATTGGCAAAAAGTTGAAAAAGAATAGTTATTTAAAAAAATTTTCAAACTTCCTTAAAAGTATTTATTATCTTTCTGTTTGCGTTAAAAACCATTTTTTTAGAAAGATAATAAAGAAATAGAAAATAATCTCAGAAAAAAAGTAAAGCCCAAGAAGAAATTGTCTATGGTTCTTATTTTTATAATTAAATTAATTAGTCAATTTTTAAACATTCGAAATTTTTTTTTAACAATCATCGGAAGATTCAAGGGAGGAAAAATACGGGAGAATTTAAGTCGCCTTGATGGCTAGGGATTGTTAATGACCCTCAAACCCTTTAACGAAAAATTTTTTATTTTTTCAATTTTGATATAAAACAATTTTTTAATATTAGATTCAGATTCTGTGTTTCTTGTCAATTGCGAGCATATAAAATCTATCTCAAAATGTACATTTTTAGCATTTCTTTCGGTGTGGAAACTAATTGTTTAAAAAATAAAAAAATTTAAATTTAAATTTTTTAAAAAAAATTTATATGCTCGTAATCATCCAGAAACACAGATTACAAATCTAAAATTAAAAATCATTTCATATTAAAATTAAGAAAGCAATTATTTTTTCTCATTAAAGGGCTTGAAGGTCATTAACAAGGGCGCCCATTAACAACCCACTGAGCTTTCCGGAGCGGTGAGCCTCTAGGTAGTGCCAGGTGGAGAGGCACTTATCCTCCCGGGAATCTCCCAATGACGACCCAGAATTACAGTATTCCTTACAATCCTACCATAAAATTGTATGAAATGCCTAAGCTTTTTGTTCACATTAGGACAGGTACAAATTTTATGACAGGAGCAAATTTCTACATAAAATTTGTTATAGATCTCTCTTTGGCTTTATATTCTTAAGATCTGTCTACAGCACTAAAAATTTGGAAACTATAATAGTTCATCATTTTTATTACAAAACTGGGAACAATAATAATAAAACAAACTTTATACAAAAATGTTTTCAATTATTCAAAGTTTTTAAACTTTTCGAATTTTCGTAATTCCCGGGCCAAATATTGTTGTAAGTCGAAAAAAAGAAATAAATATTATTTTAATAATTCTTTATTTAATAGTCAATAGTGGTTTATCGATCTTAAAGTTCTAGATGTTCTAGATTGCATGGGATTATAAAATAACAAAAAAACAGGTTAAATTTTTTTTTCCATTTTTATGAATCATTTTTGTAAGATTTTAAATGAATAACAAAAATAAAACATTTTAATAAGTATTTAATGTATTTTCTAATTTGTTTAAACAAATTAATTTTATTTTTATTTAACTTTTTATTAAATGAAGTAATAATTGCAACTTTGCTCACCAAATCCCAAAACTACCAAGAAGCTAAAAATTAACAACTGTTAAAAGAAATTTTTATTGTACAAATATTTAACTTTTGATTAAACAGCTGGAGGGTAGCAATTTTTTTTTATCAATTTTGCAATTTTTTATAAGACCATTAAAGGCAAATAGTAAGAATAAACTAAAAATATAAATTTTTCAATTGTTTAAAAAAATCAAGATTGTTGATTTTCAACTATTTTCAAATAAAACTAGAGAGTTGCTCTCAATTTGTTGTTTTCAATTTTTCAACTCTCGATTTATATCCAATAAAAAGATTAAAATAATCCAATACTGATTTGTTTATTAATTATAATTTTAAAATTATACATTTCAGTTTGTTGTTAGTTTGTGGTTTTTATGGGCCTAAAAGATGCTAAATTTAGAAACGGTTATAACTCTAGTTTCATTTTAAAAAAAATTGAATTTAAACAATATTACATTGATTAAACAAATTATAGATTACATAAAATACTTACTGAATTTGATTCTTTGTCCTATTTATTCGAAATTTTAATTAAAAAATCCATAAAAATAATATTATTTAATGCGATTTTGATAAATAAAAATTAAAACAATTGTCAGAAATCTTGAATTTCCTCTTTTAGTTTGTTAAGTATTTTTTGTTCTTTTACAGTGCCAAAAATTGATAAAATACATCCTATTTTTGGACTCTCTAAAAATTTAGAGAAAAAAAAAGTAAAAAGAAACAGTTTATAATTTTTTTATACTGTTTTTATTTACAACAATCTTGATATATTGTATTCTATCTCTGGTTCTAATGGGCCTTTTTTAATGAATTAAATGAAATTCATGAATATTCGATTCTATAGTAATTTCAGTTTTCAAAGAAGAATGCAACAATTTTGTTTCTTGTAGTTTTGTTCATTTTCTTATACATTTCTTTTCTCGTGTAGCAAGTGTAAAAAGGTACAGTTTTGCCGCATTTTTAATACTCAATACTAATCCTGTCATAAACTGAATATTATCCTAAGTCCAGGCGAATATCTGATTTATGACAGGATCAGTGTTTGGTAGTAAACAGGGCGCCCAGTAAACATGCAGCTAAACGACTACCTTTTTGCACTTTTGAAAACAGACTGTCTAATATAATGACAAAATCTATATGAAAAACAATAGTTGTGTTTTCCCTAGAGAGCTCAAAATATTTATCTACAATGGAATATTCATGAATTTAAAATTGTTTCATTCAAAAGGACTCCTTAGAACCAGAAATAGCATATTTTCCTATTGTCGATATTAAAAGCAATAACTAATATTTTTCAAAAATTCTAAAGCGATATAATTTTCAAAATTTTCAAGATTTACCAAAACTACTCTGAACTTTTTTTGGAATATCTTCAAATATGAAATATTATTCTAAAATCGATCAATTTTTACAGTGTCAAAAAATTGGGAATATTTTGATCAATTTTTGTTTTTTTAAAGAGCAAAAAAGTTTCTTTGTTAACGAACTTCCGTAAACCAATAGAGAAGGTTCCAAGCTTTCTGAAAATTGATTCTGTTTTTATTTAGTAATATTTTTGACAGAGATATTCAAGTGAAAGTCGAACTATTTTCAGGGGTTTTAAGTTTTCTCAAGGATAGCAGAGCTCATCTGTTCTAAGCAGAAAGTGATGAAAAAAGAAGTCATACAATATTTTTAAGTTTCTGCTAAACACTTCTTGAATTTATGCTCAACGTTTACAACAAACTAATGAAAGTTCATGAATAATCGTCAAATTTCACATCCAAGAATTCGAAGCAATTTTCTAAGTTCTTCAGGAATGAATTTTTTTCGAGTATTGCCAAATATGATCTCGGCAGGCAATATTATGAAACGTTTGCCGTAATTAAATTAGTAATTTTAATACAAATATTGAAAAACCTGAAAAGAAAATCCTGCAGATTTAAGAAAATTTGTTTTTAAAATATTTCAATTATATTTTTTTAAAATTTCTTCATAAATATGCTTAGAAATGAAGATGGTTTAAAAAGAAATAAGTAAAACATATTTTAAAAAAAATCAAATAAAAATTAAAGTTTCCATTTTGTCAGGTATTATTTAACATTTTTAAACTAAATTTCAAACCGAGTGTCAAACATTTACTATTATAAATATTTCTTTAATTGTAATTTTTTTAAATTTTAGTTTCTTTTTCCATTTTTTTTTTATTTTCCATGAAAACAAACTAATTTTTTAATCCATGTTATTGGATTTTAATGAAGAACAAGATGAAGATGACGTTCATATGAAAAGAACAGATTTTTTAATAGAAAATATGTACTCAAAACTTTGTGATTATTTCTAAAAACCCTTGTGCTCGCCCTTGTGTCAGTTTCCAGATTTTTTTTATAATTTGCTTCCTCACAGGAAGCATTGTAATCGTGAAGATTTTCGATTTTCCAAAAAGAATCTAAATCCACTTACTTTCACCTAAAGTGCTTAAATTTCGAAGTTTGAAGCAAATGTCAGGATTTACACGGAGAAAAATAACATGCCTACATTAGCGGAAGTTAATCTGTTAGAAACAAACGTACAAAGAATTGTGAAAATCCGTAGATTTTACGGATTT
>WNHD01005020.1:0-14782 GCA_011057455.1 Ganaspis sp. Gsp50 | reverse complement strand
ATTTTTCTATTTTTTTCGTAGAAATCATGGAAAATTCATGAAATTTTGTGAAGAAAAATTTGTAGAAACCTTGGTTAGAGTACTTAAGTAAAAATTACCCAAGTACTTAAGTAGAATTTGTTTAATAATTAAGGTGAAGTTTACCTAACACGTTAGGTAAGTTTTACTTAACTATTCTTTTCAAAATATATAAATGTTAAATAAATATTATTTAAGTAACGTTAAGTAGATTTTACTTAACCAAATTAGGCAAACACTTGCAATTTTTCTCCGTGCATTTCAAACATCCTTACGAACATGTAAATACCAAAAAGTGTAAAATTCCGATAAGTGCAAAATATCCTCCTTGAAAACTCAACACATTCTAAAAAGCGCAACTTCCTTTATAGTTTGTCAATGTGTTTTCTTTACGAGTAAGACTAAGATGCAATAATATTTGCGTCATAAAATTAAAATGTTTGGTTTATTATAGGCAAGTAAAGAAGCTGATGTTAATCGCTAATGAAATTTTATAATGAATATACTTATTCGAGTGGCTGCACATAACCAGAGGTATTTCCTTGAGAAGAGAATTCCGATCTTCTCCCTCTTGAAAAAGTAACTCTTGAGACCAAGGGGCTTTCACTGAAATACCCTTAATGCTAGTCACGCGGATTTAATATCACGTAACCGACCAAGTTTATGGCACTCGATTAGAGCTTGAAATTAGACGCATAGCGCTAGAAAAATCACTTACCCTAAAGCAGTTGGGGCTTTTGAGATTTACCACGTAGGTGCCAAGCGACTGCTAATAGCACAATTAATGGCACTCTTTCTCAACTAGGGTACTTTTACTCGTCACACAATTCTTTATTCCCTTTTCCTCCATCATTTCATAAATTAACCGATCGTCCACTTAGTCTCTATTATCTATTAAACTCTTTTTTTATTTCATTTCATTTCTTTTATTCATTTCATTTTAGTCTACAACTGTTATTTTTCTATTTTCGCATAAACTCTGGTTTGCCAATTTTTAATTACATTTTTTATATAGTATTTTTTCCTTTCTTTTTCTAACTCTTTTCTTCCTCCTTTTTCCTTCTTTTCTTCCTCTTTCCTTCCTCTTTTTTCCTTCTTTTTCCTTCTTTTTCCCTTCTTTTTTTCTTCTTTTCTTCCTCTTTTCTTCCTCTTTTTTCCTTCTTTTCTTCCTTCTTTTCTTCCTTCTTTTCTTCCTTCTTTTCTTCCTTATTTTCTTCCTTCTTTTCTTCCTTCTTTGTTTTCTTTCTTTTTTTCCTTCTTTTCTTCCTTCTTTTCTTCCTTCTTTTTTTCCTTCTTTTTTTCCTTCTTTTTTCCTTCTTTTTTTCCTAACTTAAAGGTATGTTCTTTTTCTGATCTCTTTCTGATCGCTTTCTATTATCTGTTAAAACACGTTTTTAAAAGAAGTGAATTTTGTTCCCTGTATAGGAAACAAGCTATATAGTGCTACAGATACAATATAACCACATACGTGTTACAAACTACATACAATCTAAAAATCTTATTGTTTACAATAATCTTTGTAATCCTGACCTAATCTTTATCGAATAAAAATAAAATAAAAACGGATAAGTATATGTACAGCCGAAACTAGTACAATAAAAACGGATAAAAGAAAGTAATATAGAGTAATATAATATAATAGAAACAATGCTAGGAGGAAGCAAAAAATAAGTACTATTTTGTCTACTAATTAACAAGAAGAAAGTCGCATTTAGTGACACACATTGATATACACCCTCGTTTCATTTTTGGGTTCGGATAAACGTCACTTTCGAATGTAGCGTTTATGCGGAACGTGCCGGCATAGAGAGCCATCATAACGTGCAAAGCCTCAGCCGTATATCACACTAAATCGAGATCCAAAAAATATACAACATGAAGCAGGGGTGAATCCTGTCATGGCTGGGTTTGCGTCGTTGACTCGTTGCGCTAACAATGTGTACTGCATCGGTTTAGCAAAATGACATTCACTCTTTGAAAACCATTGACGAGCTTACACAAGAAGGGGACTTAGAACAAATTTCATTTTGAATTTTTGCGGCAGACCCATCTGTTTATATCAATCATTTATACCATCAATTGCCTGTCACGTGTTAACCATTCCAATTATTGATTTAATTGATGCAGTGTGTTCTGCTTCCCTCCACATCCATTTTCCACAATTTTCTATGTCCGCCTATTATTATGTGTATCATGTCTCATATCATAGCTATATTATTATGTGTATTTATTGTATTATCTGCTGTATTGTAAGTTAATGCTTGTTACTGCTCTGCATAATGAAAAAACTCTCTAAATTTGAATTATTTACTTTTGACTTATTAAACAGTACCGAATCGTTTATTGAAAGCATTAGTAACCGTTTTGACTAACTTTAAGGCAATAATTACTAATTTTTATAGTCAATAATGGCTAATTTTCAGTCAATAATGACTAATTTTTATTGTCAATAATGGCTAATATTTAGTCAATAATGGCTAATTTTCAGTCAATAATGGCTAATATTTAATCAATAATTGCTAATTTTTAGTCAATAATGCTCATTTCGTAGAAAACTATACAAATTCATTTATTGTAACACTTCTAATTACATTGGTATTTTTTATTTAACACAGTTTACACATTTTTAATTTTTCGTTTTTACTGCAAAAACCATTTTTATGCGAATAATAAAACCTAAGATTTATTCCATAATAATCCCAAAGGTTGATAGATTATTATTTACAAAAGTTGTTTTAGTGTTGACCAGAATAAAATTGTAGTTTTTTAAATAACATAAGTGTTTTGAATTTAGGGCTGCACACGAGACGAGACTTTACATGCAAAAGTTTCGTCTCGTCTCGTCTCAGCAATGGTAAAGTCTCGTCTCGTGTGCAGCCCTAGTTTTGATAGATTATATTATCTATTTCTTTATAATGATATGGACTGATTTTATAAAATCTATTAGCGTTTAATTTAATCATTTAATTTTTTATAAAATCTATTCGAGTTTAATTTAATCATTTAATTTTTATTAAATGATGACACATGTTCTAATTTTTATTAAATGATGACACATGTTCTATATATGTTTTATACAACACATGTTCTATACGTTTCATATTACAAATGTTCTATATACAAGTCTATACGCATATAAACTCACGCTAGAAAGCAAACCCAGTCCTTCTGAACACATTTTCAATCAATTTCTTCTACTTGATTAGGCTGATTTGATAATTTCGAAACATGATAATTTTCGGAAATGAAATGGACGACATTATGGAGACAATTGTATATTGTTGGCATATGGAGAAAACTGCATACATAATGCTATTTGAGTAATAGAATTGTGAGAGTAATGGAAAAATAATTTGATGCAAATCTGTGGAATTGTCGGTGCAATTATTACAAAAGTTAAAGGTAAATCAAATCCCTCGATAACTCTGCCCTCATGTGAGCGGTCTTGTCACCTATCACCGCGAGCACAATGAGTTGGGGAATCCATCGCCACCTATTATGTCACATTTCGTTCTGACTCCAATACAAATACCCACCCAGTTGGCATAAATGATAAATCAAACTTTTCGTTCACGGATTGCCATTGTAGTCACCCCACCAACATTGCCACTTCTTTTTTAGTAACCGGTCTCTTATGCTTGAGGGACGCTTTATACTATATACTCAGTCGTGTCCAACTAAGTAGGTGCTGTCATTGAGCACAATAATCCTAATGCTAGTTAATCAATTCATTTGCAATGCGTCATCTACTAAATTACCATTATAATTTGCCATTTCTATATTGCTGACACAATTTATTCAAAGCTACTTTCGTCAAATTGTGCACTCGAATGGCAAAAATTATCTTGTTATTCTTCGGGGATTTATCATTTGTCGGCAGACGTATTTCTTGTTTGTGTAGTATGTGTGGATGTGGCGATGTAAGGAATAAAATGTTGGGACCACTAGTGCATAGATTTTCGTACCATGATACTCTTTTAATAACTATATTGTTGATAACTGATATGAAAATTTTGAACCCAATTCGATTATGGTTTAATCATAACGATAATGCTCTTTTCCAACTCGATTATGAACCAAAAAGAATACAAGAAACAAACAAAAATAAACAAATGAACATGTTCTTCACATTAATAAATGGAACTTGTATATTAATCAAAAGTTACAAAAGTATACAGCGAAACATAAACTGCTCTTGCCGGAGGAAAAAAATTGATGTGTTTGTAGCAATCAACACTCGTATTTCCTCAAGTGACGAATTGCTTGATGCTTCTGTTTCTTTTTGTTCTGTTTAAAAGGATGTTTGCTTATAAGGAGAATAAATATATCACGAGGGTATCGTTTAAGGAAGATTATCAGTTTGGACAGGCGGCACGTTAGCATGAAATCACTGATGGAGGGGTTCAGATGCTTCCGGTTTTTTGGGCTTATCTAAACGTATAAGAAGAAATGGTCCGTTGCTATGAGATGAGACAAGAAACGACAAGTTGGACTGTCGTAAGTGGAGTTACAAAAGCGAATCAGAGAATCCGATATAGGTATCACTGTGACAACGGTGACATATATGAGCGTTGACGTTTCGTCCCACATCTTCCTTCTCTGACATCTAATAGTTTCAAATGGCTCAAATATCATTAGAAAAAAAATCAACAAGCTTTTAGTGATAATTGGCTTTTAGATGCTAAGTAATTAATATATTTTATAAATTAATATATATTAATTAATATATTTTACTACACAGTTTTTTGGAAAGTATCAAATTGATTAGAAAATCTTCATCAATTTGATATTTTTGATATCAATTTGATACTTTTAAGTAAACTGTGTATATAATATATTTTCCTATATAAATATAATTTAATATAGTATTGCTACTAATTAATGTTTTAACTATTAACATATAATAACTATAATTAACACATTACACTGCAAAAACAAGTGTCTCATTTTGAGACGTTTGTCCCCATATTTGAGACACTTGTTTTTGCAGTGTAACTATTATAATAGTTATCATATTAATAATAAGCATCATATATATATGATGATTCTTCTATGATGTACATTTTCTCCGTTTCTCTGGATTTCGTGCTCTTTGACCAATTTCCACACCTCTTTGGAAAAGCAGCATTTTGTTTAAATTTCCTCTCGGAAAACCTCTTAGCAGGTTGGGGGATGAAAGGAAATGATCCGAGGCCATTTGGCTGTTGATAGGAGCAGAGAACATACGGTCATAAAAAGAAGGGAGTCTTGAGCTTTAAAATAAATCAGCTTCCGTAGACTTTTCGAAGCAAGTCATCCGAGGAGGAAAGTTGGGCACGGGGTAAGCTGTGGATAGTCGTGGACTACGCCTACGGTGTTTGTTGTAAGAGATGGTGGTGCTCTGGAGGCTGCAGGCTATTAAGACGTTCGCGCCGAGATAAAAGGAAGCTGCTTCGCAGTTAGAACGCACAAGAGTGAGATCGCGAGTTGCTCTTACGGAAGAGAAAGAAGAAGAGAAAATTGTCCATGAGATGAGATAATACAAGAGAAGAAGCAAGCTGAAGAGTCGTGAACCATGGGAGAAGAAGAGAAACAAATAAACGAGGGGAGACTGTACCAGGGCTGCAATAACCAGTCGAGGAAGAGACAATTTAATAGGAAAGATGTAGATCATAAAAGATAGAGTAAAGAGGGTTTTTAGCAAAGAGTGTAGATGGGTATAGATTCGTTGTGATATTTTCGATGTAGTGTAATAACTATATATGTAACTTCTTTGTGACTTTTGTTAATCATTTGTGACTTTTGTTAATTATTTGTGACTTTTGTTACTTCTTCGTGATTTTTGTTAATTATTTGTGACTTGTTACTTCTTCGTGACTTTTGTTAATTATTTGTGACTTTTGTTACTTCTTCGTGATTTTTGTTAATTCTTTGTGACTTTTATTACCTCTTTGTAACTTTTGTTACTTCGTGTGACTTTTATTATTACTTCTATGTAACTATTTTACTAACATCAGGGATCACACTTCGTCCCCTTTTTTACCTAATCCCCCTTTTTCCCCTTATTTTCACCTTTTTTTAAAGAAAATTCCATAAAACACCTAAAATCAAGTATTTCCCCTCCCCCCCTACCACGCTTTCCCCCTAATTTACAATAAAAGTTTTTTTTATAATTTTTCAACAAAAATACTTCAGACTATTTAAAAATACTTCAAATATTTAAAAATACTTCAAAATACTTTAAAATACTTCAAATATTTAAAAATACTTCAAAATACTTTAAAATACTTCAGACTACAACAAATACTTAAAATATTTTCAAATACTTTCCAATACTTCAAAATATTTAACAACAATTAAAAATACTTAAAAACTCTTTAAATACTCAAAAATATTTAAATATACTTAAAATTACTTAAAAATACTTCAAAATATTTATAAATTCTTAAAATTACTTTAAAATATTTCCAAATACTTCTCAATACTTCAAAATATTTCCAAATAGTCTCTAATAATACAAAACATTTTATAATATTAATAAATACTTAAAATTACTTTAAAATATTTCCAAATACTTTCTAATAATTCAGAATATTTTAAAATATTTATAAGTACTTAAAGTTCCTTTAAAATATTTCTAAATGCTTTATAATAATTCAAAACATTTTAAAATATATATAAATACCTCAAATTATTTTTAAATATTTCCAAATACTTCAAATTACTTAAAAATATTTCCAAATGCATCCCAAAACTTCAAAATATTTTCAAATACTTTTAAATAATGCAAAATATTTTAAGATATTTATAAATAATTCAAATTACTTTAGAATATTTCCAAATACTTAAAATTACTTTAAAATATTTCCAAATACTTTCCAATAATTCAGAATATTTTTAAATATTTATAAATACTTAAAATTACTTTAAAATATTTCCAAATAGTTTCCAATAATTCAAAATATTCTAAAATACTTCAAAATATCTAAAGTACTTAAAAATATTTCAGACTGCTTCAAAATACTTAAATTTACTTTAAAATATTTCCAAATATTTCCCAAGGTTTCAAAATTTTTTAAAATAATACTTCACTGCGCTTTTAAAAATACTTAAAATGTCGTAAAGATATTTCAAATTATTTAAAACTAATTTAAAATACTTCAGACTACTTCAAAATATTTCAAAATACTTATAATTGTTTAAAATGTCTTTCCAAAATACTTAAAATTACTTCAAAATACTTAAAATGGTTTTAATATTAAAAATAATGACATTGAGTATAATTTAAATACTATAGAAAATTATTTTTGAAATAAGTCTAAGAGTATTAATCAAAAAAACTTTCATTTACTCAAAAGTAATTCAAATTCTTACAAAATATTGAAAAATTCATTTTTTTGTCACACACACAAAATATTATGAAAATTTTTCTATTTTTCTCATGGAGATCTTGGAAAACTCATTGAATGAAAGGAAATGAATTATGTATTTTCAAATTAATAGCAAGAAATTAATTAACGTTCTTTAAGTTTTTAAACGCATATTACAATCTTATCCTTTTTTTCCTTCTTTCTAAAATCCTCTTTTGATGGAAGAAAATTCAATAATAACAATCAACGAATCAATAGTTAGCATTGCGGAAGTCTTATTGTTTTCAATTCACTGTTGCTAATTTACTGTCTTCAAATTACAATGAATTCTGAATGCCTAATTCCAAATTTGCCGATAAATACCATAGATCAATATAAGCATTTAGGCATATAGGCCTATATAGTATAAAAGACATAGATGATACGAAAGAAGAAAAAATGTATTCAAGTGGTTTTTTAGTCTGAAGTTGAGAATGCGGCCCTGATGAGAGAAGTTGGTGGGCTGCTTGTGCTACCATTAAAATGAAAAATGAAATTCCGCTGACATCCCTGCAGCTTCACTTACTCTGTTTGGTATAGTTATACAGCTAACCCCACCGTGGAAGGAGTCCCCCAAAGTTATTGGTGATTTTTTAAATCTGTTAAACAGGCCTCTCGACCGCAGTTACAGGGGTTTGTAACTTCTCTCCCCCTAAACGACTCTTTTTTTTCTCTATCGCCCGAGCTCTCTTGCAGTGTCAAGGTAAGGGTTTCGTATATCTGTTGGAGAAAAGCTGGAGGGTTTAGTCGAGACTCATCCCCTGAGTCCCTTTTTGCTCACAAACGCTTAGCACCTTGTTATTTATTTTTCAAACTTTCCGCCCTCGGTCGCCCCTTCCTCTTACTCCTTTTATATATTGAATAGGCTCCATTTTTCCAACTTGAAGCTCACGAATTTGAATCAAATTAATTTTCAACGTTGATCGATGAGTAGATTTTCGGATTTGGAAGCTTTCTTTCTCGGATCTTCATACTAATAGTTTATTCACAAGCTTGTTCTAAACTGTCGAAAACTTGAAGAAATGTCGGATTTTAGGTATTTGATTGTATTATAACTTTTTTACAACAATTTTGTTCTGCGATTTGCTTTTAACGGAAGCAGCTCGCGATGCAACATTCGTTTTTGTCAAAAAGCTAAAGTTGATTTGTTCTAAAAAAAGAAATAATTCATCATCGACATGAATGATGAATTCTGCCGTACATTTTTAAAAAGTCACTATCTGCAAGAGGTACGACTTTTTAAAAATGTACGTCAGAATTGATGATGTAAAAAAATGCAGTTTGAAAAATAGCAAAAGATTGTTTTGAAAAGGGTATGTTGGATTGGAAGTGATGCCTAGCTCTTTGATAATGGAATTCTTTTGTTGAATCCATCGGGATGAAACTTCCGGATCAAGAAACTTTGAAAATCGTTTCCGTCAACACATTGCGGGAATGAGATGTGGGTTTTTTGTCTTTTTTGCTAAAGATCCGCAACGCAAGAGAGAAGTTGGGATCAGGTATGTAGTTGAACCACTTTTCAATTCCGTATTGACATGTAACTGTCATCGGTCCAGTATACAGCTGTCTCTTGCCATTCGTCCCAACTTCTTATCGACTCACAAACTCGACCAGTATCCCCGGGACTTGGTCCAGCCTCCTCGTGTTGGACATGAAATCCACTCACGACCGCTTCCAATTGCGATCATTGGCGGAAAAAGGTGTGCGGTTTGCCTTTGGCACAAACTCTTGCCGACTCCTTACATTGATTCAATAGCGATTTTCAACGATCCTATCTTTCTTCTTTGACAACTTTTTGTCGCTGCCGAACCTCGCTTTCTTCTTACTTGATTGCCTTTTGCGAATCCTTCATGACAACCATAAGAAAATTGGTTTATGATGACAAAAAACGGAATGAATAAAAAATACACGTCCTTTTTCTGATGCCACAAACGTTTATTGAATAACAACAAATAATTATCGTGCAATTGCTATATGAAATTGCGCTTGTTTGAATGCTGGACTATAAATTAACATTGTTAATAAATACATCGAGGGTACTTAATACGAGGAGAAATCTCGTTTCTACCGATCGTGTGACATGCATAAAATATTATTACACTAGTATTTCAGTGCAAAATAACTTGTAAATGTCCAACAAGATGGAATGAGTCGAGTTCATTAACGGGCAAATAAGTCTTTGCTCGAGTCATAAGTCTGGCGCCTACTATTTGGATTTGCCTCAATGTACCCTGTAGTTTCTTCATTCATGCACGTGAATTATGAACCGATGCCAATTGAAGATTATACACTTGCAAGTGAAATTCGACTCCGTCTTTCCTCCGAATTATAATCAGCACAGAAGTCGTGCCCTGCTTTTTGTATTTTATTTTTATGATAAAGAGGGTTACCAGCCTTCGTATAATGCAACTCAGGCTTTTAAATTGCCATCAAAAATATGCCATAAATGCGCTGAATTGCAAGAATAGAATAGAAAACTCAACAATGGTGAAAAGTATGCAAACATGATTGGCCAAGCGCATAGCAATGTCGGCTAATCATGGAAGGAGCAAATATGAGGAAATTTTTAAATTAAAATAAAAATGTAGCTTCAGTTTACATTTTAGTTAAAAATGTAGCTTTAGTTTACATTTTAGTTAAAAATGTAGCTTTAGTTTACATTTTAGTTAAAAATGTAACTTTAGTTTACATTTTAGTTAAAAATGTAGCTTCTTGTTGCTGTTGTAGGAGGTAATTAATACGATTACTGTAATAATTATCAAGCGACAGAAACGATAATCTGAATAGCCCTTTCACTCTCATTCCATCTTCCTCCTGTGCAGGATAAGTTTAGGCCTTCGGTCGCGGCAGTATATCAACAATGATAGTTATACACGTACGTTATAATCGTAAATTAGCTGCGGCAACATAATATATTCGTGGGCTGGTTGGTTCGCGCGTATCTGTTTTATGCGGTTATTATATATGACAGCACCAGTCATACCTACCAACCAACCTTCCTTTTCTCTACCACTGTTTCAATCTCTCTCTCTCTGTCTTTCCCTCTGCTCTCTTTCTCTTCTCTTCTCTCTCTCTCTCTCTCTCTCTCTCTCTCTCTCTCTGTCTTTCCCTCTGACTCTTGATCTATCTCTCTTTCTCTTCACTCTCTTGCTTTTCTCTCTCTTTCTTTTCTCCCTCTCTCTCTCTGTCTTTCCCTCTGACTCTTAATCTATCTCTCTTTCTCTTCACTCTCTTGCTTTTCTCTCTCTTTCTTTTCTCCTTCTCCCTCTCTCTCTCTGTCCGTTACCATCTACCATTTAACCCTCTTACTTCTCACCCTTCCCTTTTATTCCCGTTTATCGTCTTATACATCTCCTACCGCCTTCATGTCTCACATTTGGAAGAAAAGAACAACCAACATGTTTCAATAGTAACCTAAGCGATAGTTTCTCAAGACGAAATTACTGGAGAGTCATTTACAAACTTCTGAATGATAATCTAGAGATCTACCTTTATCTTTCTTTTTCCCCAGATGTTTTTCAAAAAACATTAATTCAAACATTCGTGACGTACTTGAAGGTTTCCTGATATGATTCCCGAACATTCAAACCAATATCCTTTTTAATTTAAGTAGTTCCACAAAAATGAGTCGGTAAATTGAAAGCAAATCGTATAAGAAACATAAGAGGTATAAAATTCACGTATGAACCTATTTTTGTGAAACTACTTGCGCTTTAATTGAAAAAGATATCGCATCTAAGGGAATCATCTCACGAAATGTCACTTGTTCCTCAAGTGCGTCAGGAATGTCTGATTTATTATTATTTTTGAAGAAAGCTTGAAAAAAAATAAAGATAAAGGTAGGTATATTATCATTCACGATCTTTTGACGTTTGTTAATCATTGTTAACCTTAACGTCGGCCTTTGAGACCCAAATGTTTCCGATAATTCTTACTCAATCCTTTGAGACAAAATAACTCAGGAAAATTCAAATCTTTATATGTACCTAAATATCTATCTTTTTATTACCGTCCATGATAAAAGGGGGCTTAGCTACCCTTGAGAAGGCCCCTTTTGTCGTGTGGACAGTCACATATAGAAAAGTATAAAAATTTTAAAAAATTTATTAAAATTTTATACAAATTTATTAAAATTTTATACAAATTTATTAAAATTTTATAAAAATTTATTATTTAGATCTTTTTATTAAAGATGAATCGAAAAATCAAATACTAAATAAAGATGAAATACTGAATGAAAATACACATGATTTTACAAGATAAGCTGTATCTAAGAAGTGTCTAATTTTGATGAAAAACATGTTATCAGGGGATTTTTTGTTCTGTTTCAGGTAAGTGTGCTTTGTTGCTGAAACTAAACAACAATTTGGTAAGAATGTGTCCATTGATAATGATGCTTGTTAGTAAGAGTCATTGCTGGAGGTTTGGATTGCTGAGATGACTAAACTCGCTTGGATAGTAACTCAGAAGGTCTGGGTACATATCACTACAATGTCACAAGAATCCAGTCTTTACCATAAGTCGACTTTACAACTTCTTCGTCCGCAACATTAAGCAGTAAATAACATAGGTAGCTTAGCATAGGACGATAATGCCAGACTAATAATTCCCAACGAGTGAAAACTGCAGAGCGGATTTACAAGCCGATTCTCCGTTTGTCCTGGACAATTGCCGTAACCTCTGGGGAAACGCGAACCTCATAAGGTCTCACTAGCACGAGGTATTCTTCTCCTGGGACTTCTTAATCCGCGGACGGCAACAAATAATTTGTCAGAGCGAGAAAGAGGTAGATCGAAAGAAAGAGCGATAAAGAGGTAAAGAGGTAGAGAGAGAGAGAAAGAGAGGAAGAGGTAGATCGAAAGAAAGAGCGAGAAAGAGGTAGAGAGAGAGAGAGAAAGAGAGAGCGAAAGAGAGAAAATAAGGATAGACGTTCACATGTAGATACATACACCAAAGTGCTTTACAACCAAGGAGCCTAACACATAGTTTCCCGAAGGGGCCTCATGCTCAGTAATATTTTAATGGCTCAGTTGGTACCGGCCAAGACGACCCTTCCCGTGAGTAAATCATAAGAGTTTCGTGATATACCCGCGGTTACTGTGTCGGGTACCTGCAGACCGAACAGGCACGAGCCTCGCCATCACATCCTCATTATAGAATATTAATTAATCGAGAGCCTCACCTCTTTGCCTACCCGCTGCCTGAAACCTGACACCCCCTCAGGATAAGTATCTTGCTACATAAACTGATATCACCTTCTTTCAACTGTCGGGTTAAATATTTACAAGAGGAATTGTGTATTATTGTTGTAGTATATAACATGATGTGAATGTTACAATATTTCACTTTCTTTGGGTTGCAACACTCTTTGGAATGATGTTATTTATTTATTTTAATAAGTAATTAATTTAAGTATTCAGCATTTTTTAAATGAGAAATGGAGTATCATCAATGTTTAGGGCATTTGGATTAGGAAATTCAAATTGACAAACCAAAAGGCAAAGCAAATTAGGTGAAATAGGCACTGTAAAAAGTAAATCTTATTTTAAGACAGGAAATAAGTCTTAATTTAAGTTGCAACATTTTTAAGGCACACCTTGTTGATTTTCAGATCATATCTTATTTTCAAGATAGCATTAATTTCAGATGCATCTTAAAATACGATTTTCTTTTCACTGTGGGGAAAAGGGGCATATTAGTGGATTTATAGAGGGGCAAACAACTACAAAATTTGGAGTGCACTTTTTCAATAATTCAGATGATTCAGGATAATTGTCATTCTTCAAGATGATTCTAGATAATACAAGGAAATTCATTGTAATTTACGGAAATTCATGATAATTCAGGGTAAAATAATCCAAGATTAATCACAGTAATCTATACGATCATTCACAGTAATTCAAGGTAATTTGGGAGAATCCAAATAATTCAAAGAAACTCATAGTAATTGACGATAAATCAAGATAAATAGTTCCAGATATTTCAAAGTAATTCAAAATGATTCAGAATAATTTAAAATAATTTGGATTAATTCGATCTTTTGCAAAATAATAATCCATATAATTCAAGATAATTCTTAATAATTCAAGATAAGATATTGCAAGATAATTTGTAGTAATTCAAAGTAGTTCAAAGTATATTTAAAGTAATTCAAGAGAATTCCAATAATTCAAGCTAATTTACGATAGCTCAAGGTAATTCTCAGTAATTTACGATAATTCAAAAAAAGATAGTGCAAGATAATTCAAGATAAATCGAAGTAATTCAAGAAAATTCGTAAGAATATAGGATAATTGAAAGTAATTCAAGATACTACAAAATAATTCCTAGTAATGCAAGATATTTCATATATTGTAATTAATTCGAGATACCTAATTCATAGTAATTCTAGGTAATTTAAAAAAAAGATAGTTCAAGATATTTCAAAATATGTAATCACATGGTAATTCAGAATAACTGAAAACATTCAGAATAATTCAAATTAAATTGATGTTTAATTCCATGATAATATATATATAGTTCAAGACAATTCAAGAAAATTTGTTCTCATTCAGAATAATTAGAAGTAATTCAATTAAGATAATTAAAAATAATTCAGGATAAGATACTTCAAGATAATCCTAGATATTTCATTCAATTCAGGATAATTGGAAGTAATTCTATAGGTAATTGAGAATGAATTCAAGATAATTAAAATAATTCAAGATAAGATAGTTCAAAATAATTCATAGTAATTTAAGATAATTCGGAGTAATTCAAACTATTTCTGGATAATTCAAAGCAATTCAAGGTAATTTAGGATAAGATAGTTCAAGATAATTATAAATAATATAAGCATCAATTCAGGACAATTGTGAATAATTTATATAATTCATAATAATTCAAAGTAATTCATTATAATTCAAAATAATTCAAAATAGGATTTAGTTCAAAATAATTCATCATAGTAATTGATAGTAATTTAAAGTAATTCTCGATAATTCAAAATAATTCGCGATAATTTAAAATAATTCACGATATTTCAAGATAATTCATAGTTATTTAAAATAAATCGAAGTTATTCATCTTAATTCAGCATATTTCAAATAATTTAATTTTAATTTAATTAGTAATTCATAGTTATTTATAATAAATCGAAGTTATTCATCTTAATTCAGCATAATTCAAATAATTCAAGATTGCTCAAGATAATTCAAAGATCAATTTAATACGAAATAGATCAAGATAATTCAAGATTCTTCAACAAAATTCAAAAGAATTCAGTGTAATTTCAAGCCATTCCAAAATAATCCAATGTAATTCGAGCCATTTTTAAATAATTCAAAGTAATTCACATAAATTAAGATGTTTTTTAATTTTCCTTAATTATTAAGGAA